>RJWT010027408.1:0-15538 GCA_004365215.1 Cuniculus paca | reverse complement strand
AAAAAAAAAAAAAAAAAGTAAAACAAGGTACAAAATCAAACGAAAAAAAACCTCACCTTTCCTGTAGTTGAAGCTTTCCAATAATAAAGCATATAATGTAAGTTTTTGCCAAAAATATCCCGAAGGCTTAGGAAAGTGCCATTGCTTCTGGCTAACGTCTGTGTATCGTGTATTGTCACATTCAGTTTCGTCCCAACTAGTTTAAAACTCTCAATTTTCGGCTGTCCAAGTTTTGCTGAAATGTGGAAAATGGGCTTGGTTGGAACCAAAGAATTCTATCCAGAGTAAACCTTCTTTAGTTATCACAGTTAACAACTTCATCATGTCTTACAGAAAACACTGGCGCAGAATCAACTCTGGGGTAGCAATAGCTGTGGTGGCCTTGGAGCTAAATCCTGAGACACTGCCCAGCAGTGTTGTTCAATGAGAATATAATAGGAGCCTCAGATAATATGTTAGATTTCTTTACAGTTACATTAAAAAAAAAGAACAGGTAAAGTTTACTTTAATAAACTTTAAGCCATTTCTACCTATTATGTTATCATTTTAGCATGTAATTATAACATCAAGGGATCAGTTTTTATAGCTAGATCTCTATGATGACTCAATTTTGTCTCATGTGCTAAGCCCAATCATTTACCATACTATGCAAGCCACAGGGCAAAGTATATGCGATGCTGTGTGCACAGACATAAAATAAGCATATAAAACATCTTTTAGCCTGAACCAGCAAAACGTTTGAGTTTGGATTACAAAAAACTCAAGAATTATAAGAGGAAATCATGAAGATGTCATCCACTAGGGGAGAAGGATTATCAATGACCCTGCAGGTACTGAAGGTACTGCCAATGTAGCTACCTTCTAGCCCAGTGCCAGAGTGACACGCAAGTAAAAACATCAAGTAGCCTGAAGGGAGGGTCTTGTCCGTGGACAGCTGGGAAGGCAGCCCCATTTATCTGGCCTACTTAGACAGGCAAAGTAGATATTGTAAAAGGATGGGTGTCCCTCCACCCAACACTTATTCTAACTAGCAGGACGTACGTGAAAAGCTGAGTTTACTCTCTTAATATGCTACACGTGGTCACTTAAAATGCTAGTTCAGAACCACAGTTGTGACAAAGAAAATCTGAACTGTCTGCTTGGCGGGAATCCTCTGCATTCCCTCATTAGATCTTAGGATGGGCAAAGCCAAGGAGCAGGAGGAATATTCCACATTTTGAGAACCAGCACAGGGAGGAAAGTTGAGAACTGGGTGGTGCTGGTACATCGTGGGACTCAAATCAAGTTCAGCTGATTGAAAAGGTCAGCAAGCCTAATTACAGGCTCAGTGAGAAACTATGGGCTTCCCTCTGGATTGGGGACCATTTTGGAAAAATCTGAAACTGGGATTTCTAATCTGATGATGGGACAGAAAATTCAAGAGATGTGATGAACATAGGGAAAAACAAAGGACCCAGCCTTGGTAAATCCTGCCCCGCCCCCCATATTTTACCCATTACGGGGAGTGACTGGGGGCACACCAGTGGAGAAAGTTATTTCAGGACACCTGTTATCAACTCTAAAGTTCACATTTTGTGAAACTCCTACTACATCTAGAATGAGTGAAGAGGGCTGTGGCATTTACAGTTTCTGAGAAAGGTGTGTTTATGGATATATATATATATGCATTAGACTAATGGCCCCTAGAGGTCACAAGACACAAGAATATTGAGAAGTTTAGAAAAACAAAAATAAAGTATTATATAAGTTACTTACTCTCCAGGTAAGGTATAAACTCTGGGGAATTAGTATAGTGAGCATCCTCAAGAAAACCGGTGCTGTTTGGCAAGAGGGAAATGACCTTTGCCAAGTATGTCTGCTGCATATTCTGAGCCATCTCACTGGTGAGGTCACACTCCGTGACTGTTATGGAGAAGCATATGCTTTTCCAGTCTCCTAATGCAGAGCTAGAGAAAGGAAGAAAGAGAAATGGAACATTATAAGCTGCATCCAGCAAGACAGATCATTTCTGGCTGTGTAGTCCGTGCTAAGGGCAGGAGCATCCAGAACCGGTCCCGAGGAGGCGCTCTCTGTGCTGAGCACTTAAGGTGCATGCGCATGAGTCCCCATAGCAACCCAAGAGTAGCCTCAGTAATATCCTTGACTTTGCAGATAAGGGAACTGTTTTTACAGTCTATTACTATACCATATCATGTTCTGTTTGTTACATAGTGTTCTACGTAGAATAGATCAGCCTCCCAAGTAGCTGGTATTACAGGCATGCACCACTGCGTCCAGTTTATTCTGGACCCTTTAAGTGAGTATTTCATTTGAGATAATTCTTCTAAGAAGTTACTGGATTTTTTTTTTAAATACATGCAGAGTTGGAGGATCAGAATTATGGAATAACAATACAGGTAGTATCAGTGTAACAAAATCTGAGATTGCAAGGAAATGATTTCCATGCAAAGTGACAAAACTCACTGCTCTGGGCTTCAGCATGATCCTACCAGAGTTCAACCCATCACTCAAGGGGAGGCTCCAATCCTACTTTCTTGAGGAATCTCTGCATTACCTTGCTCTGCACTAATCTCTCCCTTTCTGTCACCTAACACCACACCATCACTAAAGTCCTTAATACAGTGTGTTATCTTTGTAGTAGGGGTCCTGGCTCTTGTGCTCTCTGCAAGCAGCAGAGCTTTAGGGCTTTGCTACATGTGAGATGTTTGTTTGCCTTTATAGGGTGAATTAATATATCATAGGGTGAGCATCTCCTTATGAATTCAGTTGTCTAAATTCTTGCACAACAGCTATAAATGCATATTCTTTAAAACTCTGAACTAAATAACCAGCCTAAAAGGATCTAGGTAAACACATTCTTTATTCGAAAATTCACAAACTAAGATTGACATTGGAATATTTTGGTTTCTTATGTTTCAAAAATTTTCTGTGATAAATGAAGAGAAGCTATGGTGGTCCAGAGTGACCAACATACATTTTCATTATATCTCTTCCATGACAAAAAGCAAATGAGAACTGGATTCCTCCATTACCATAGCAAACAAACTGTTCAGTGGCTGGGCTCTGCAGCGGGAACAAACTTCTGCAAGATCTGGACTTGGTTGCTTCCTGCTCAGAAGCAGGGACCATGAGCTCTAGGGAAAAATTTAGCAGGAGGGTCTGTAACAGTTTAATGAAATTGTATCAACAGGTAACAAAGGAGAAATTCTCTAGTTAGGGGCTCTAAATGTCATTAACAGCGTTCGTACTTTAAAACCTTCAAGATTTCCGTAGGTAATGCAAAACCCTCAGATTTGGAAATAATAAAAGTCCTCCTGAGTTACTAAAAACTTCTAATAGAATACAACTATACTAATTTAGTTGCAGGTTTTCTGGAAGCTTCGTAAATTCAGTTTTAGAATAGAATATTCTGTGGAATCAGTATTACTGGTGATGGTTTCGTGCTAAGGATTAAGCCAAGAACAAGTCCCAGCCATCACTGAAATCCACTTCCATGGTGGGGGGAAATGCATCTGTGAGGGGCTGCAGTGGTGAAGGTAGTGGGTGGGGAAGCAGGTGCAGGCTAGGGAAAACAGGGAGGGAAAGAGGCCCACAGAAGGGACAGGGTGCCAAGGTTTTCCTTCTGTCTCCCAGCTTTGGCTCATGTCTGACTTGCGGAGCCATTTGAAGAGATCACAGTAGGAGTACAGGGGAGAAGGTAGTTCCAGCTCCACATAGACACTAACCACCAGTGAGGTCACTATAGATCTCTCACTTTGCAGAGCAAATTTCTTTACCTAGAAAATGACTGCTATGATCCTTTCAGCCCAGAAACCCTTGGAGGGGGGGAGGGTAGGAGGAGAGTTAGGGAGGAGAACTTGGTCTCAGGCTGATGGATGTGATCTGAGGCCTTTCAGCTCAGCAGCAAGAGCATGGCGAGGTCATCCTGGCTTACAGGGGACCCTGGCCCACACATATATTTCCATATGTTGTTGAAACACAACATTAAATGTATTTTGAGCCAAGTGTAGTGGCACATGCCTGTAAACCCAGCACTTGGGAGGCTGAGTCAGGAGTTCGAGACCAGCCTGGGTTACAAAGCGAGCTCAAGGCCTGGCTGAACTGCATAGTGAAACCTTGTCTCAAAAAAGCAAAACACAAACAAAAACAAAAAAACACATTAAATGTATTTAGGAGGTAAGCATGGCTCCTAAAATCAAATTTTCATTACCTAGAAGGAAAATGTTTCTGAAGGTAAATGAGGTCTGTATCAAAGAAATTAATTACTAATTCTCTACTTGAAGAAAATGAATTCACAAGTTTGACCATAATTGCAATATTATAATCATGATCTCAGGCTATGAAATTCCTTTATTATCTCTTTCTCTCTCTATATATAATGATATAGTATATATATACATTATATATGCATATATATTATTAGTAATACTAGAATTAGTAATTTATTTTCCTTGATACAGACTTGAAGTTTACCTTGGGAAACACTTTTCATATATATATATTTGTGTGATACATGGATGTATGCACACATACAAATCCTCTTCCCTGTGCTTGCGCAATAGTTATAGAGTTCATTTTGAAAAGCAAGAATGTCCACCTAAAAGACCTATCCTACCCCTACGAGTCACAATCCTAATACTATAAAAGGTTTGACACATGCTAAAACAACAAAACAGCAAAACACCATTAATTTTTGCCAGTGAAATTTTCTTGTGTGTCTATTCAATTAGTGTTAAAATAATTTCTCCAGCCACTGTCCTCCATCTCTTAGGATCTCGACCAAGCTTCCTAGAACATTTCAGATACCGAAAGCTTGCCAAGAATATGGTGTCAACCATCAAGGAAAACATGTGTTGCATTCTTCACACTGAGACTGAACATGCTGAATTACTGGCTCCTAGGGAGAGCTGTCAATCAGAGATGAAGCTTGAATGAACAAAGCAACCCCAGGACAGAGGAGGGTGTAGATGATGGAGTTGTTCGGTGTTTCTGCACGACTCTGTGAGTCAGGAATTTGGCTTCCTCTGAGATCATGTATACAACCAAATGTTAACTCAGAGTCCAAAGATTAATGAATCAAACACTGCTTAAGGGCAATGCACATATTGGAATTCCTCTCTGCCTCTTGCCTAACATATGGAAAGTAGCTCACAGTCTAGACGGCTTGGCAAAGGAAAAAGGACGTCTGTTCTTAAATGAGATTAGTTACTACAGATCCTAAAGCACGTTATCCCAGTGCCTGCTATGAGGATTCGCCTCACCTTGGCTTATACTCCACTTACAAATTTCTCCATCATTTCCAAACACAGTCAAGCTGTTATACCAATTTAAAGGTCTAGAAATGTTGGAGCTTGATAGAACTTGACACTGGATAGCAAATAAATGCCCTCTTCTTTGTTACTGGCTAAATAATTTTATCCAATAATCAGCTTTAAAGACATCCGTATTCAACACAGGAAACTAGAAACATCAAAAACCTCTATTTCTCTCTTTCTCTCTCTTTTGGACCTAGCTTACCTTATCTGAACAGTGTAGACATAATTGATGGGTTTGGGTTCCCACTCCAAGATTGTCTTGAAATTAGTTGATTTCCAAGTTAAATTATATGCTCTAACTGGAGTGCCTTCGAACAACAGAGAAACAGCTATTATTATATGCACTTTTCAGCCCGTGACTTTGTGCTAACAGTATATACACCTCACCAGCCTCCCATCACCATAAATTTTACATTTTTGTTTTCAATCACAAAAGTTTTGCTATTTAATTTTTGATAGAAAAAAAATCTTTAAGTTTTTCCTAGATTCAGAATATCCTCCTGGCAAGATCCACCCTGTAATGCTGGGAACCAGGCAAGGATCTGAAATCCTTGTTTGCCATTATTCCTGAGGAAAGCCCTGTAACAAGGACAGACAGGACAGACAACCCAAGAGCCATCACCACCACAAAGTGTCTAGGATGGGCAGGACTCAGGGTCGACTCAGCCTCAACTCAGCCGGGAAGGTTGGCTAGGTTTTCAACAAGTTAGGAAAAAGGCAAATCTCACACGACTGAGGAGGGTTAGGAATGCACAGAAGCGAAAAAAAGTCAAACGTGTCCTTTTTTTATACTGAAATTTCCACTGAGACCAAGGTGGGCCACTGTGGCCGGTCGCACAGTCATGTGGTCAGATGTGTTCGGTGAAGGCCTTCACCATTCTTAGGTCTCAGCGTCTGCTTACCCCAAACACCAAACGCGTATGGGCTATGCACAGTGTGGTTGGTGCCTGATCCAATCCAAGCAATATTTTGCAACAGGATTGCTTCTACCCGAATCTAAAAGACCACCAAGCGCAGGGACGCTCTTTAGTAAGGGAAGATGCGCACATGAAAGATAATATCCTAGCTGTGCATGGCACGCGGACCTATGCAGCGGTGAACCCACTTCTCACCACCTCCAAGGTCATAGTTCTCTGGAAAGCTCTTTTCTCAAAGTTAAAGCGGGAGCCAAAAATCCGCTTATGCAACAACGGGTGCACCTAGCAGACATCTCTAGCAGAAGGCGCAGCAGGCTCCGGGGTGCAAACTACCTCATTCAAAGGCACCCAGGTAACGCGCGGGGCAAGCGCGCTCGAGGAACCAGGGCGCCTGTCTCCCGCGGGCGGCGCGCCCGGCCTTCCCGGCACAAGTGCCACTCACCTTCGGCATCGGCCACCTGGGCAAAGACCCAGCCGAGCAGCAGCGTCCGGGCGAGCGCGGTCGCGAGGCGCGGGAGCCGGGGCCGGGCAGGGGTCGTCATGTCCACGAGCTGGCGGCGAGGTCGTTTGGGTTGCGCGGTGCTCGGAGGCCGGGGCGTCTGGGCTGCAGGGGCCCCAGGGCGCAGGAGGGGGTGTGGGGAGCGCAGAGTCTGTCGGAGCCCCTGCCCGGTGCCCTATAAAGGGATGAGCGCACGCCCGCGCCTCTCAGCCCCGGCGCCCGCTCCCGGCCCCGCCCCTCCTCCCGCCTCCCGCCCCCCGCCCCTCCCCGGCCTTCGTCACTCGTCCCTGCCCTCGCGGTGGGCGGTGCCCGGATAAGCCCCGCCCCTCCCCGCCCCCTCCCCGTAGGAAACTCCGGGACCCGCGAAGGTTGACTCATCAGTGATTCAGTCGCGCCGCTGCTGAGTGCCGCGCTAGCCTAGGGTGCAGGCGGGTCCCGATTCCTCGGGGACCGGGATGTGGCTCCCACCCCAGTCCCGCACGTCTAGCCTGGGTGACCCGCAGGTTTAAGGCGGGGGAAAGAGGAAGGGGCACGCTGGAAAGAATTCTTCGGTTGGAGTAAAAAGATCCCTTTCTGTGGGCGATGGTGTCTGGGCCGGTGGAGTGGCAGCATTGACAGCGTTTAGCAGAAAGTGGGGTCCGGGCTCCTCTCGGACGAGCGCGGTGGCGAACGCGGCTCTCTGGCTGCCGCGGTCTCCTTTTCTACCCCAGGGTGCACGGCCACCTGATCCGCCCGCCTCACCTGGCCTCGGCGCGAGCATTGTGCAGCGTGGTGTAAATGCAGGTGTCTGTCATAGATATAAACGGCCCTTGGCCACAGATCTGAAGGCCACTTGGCTCAGGCGCCACGCGGTCCACCTCCGGATAGGAGCTGAGGAACAGCAGGCTGGAATCTGGCAGTTTGCCTCTGGGAGAATTCCAGGGTAACATCTGCAGCGCTGTGGTTCCAGAAAGGATGGTTCTCACATTGAAAAAGAGATCTGTGGGATTGCGTGAGTTCCGTCCAAGGGCACAAAAACCAAAAATGAAATTGAAAACTATAATCTGACTTTCAGACTGCTGACACCCTCCCCCCTCCCCCCTCCCCCGTAAATGCTGGGAATTATTGAACCCAGAACTCTACACATAATAAGGACGTCTATACCACTGAGCTACTGTGTACATGAACTTAATTCTGAGCTTCGATTTTTATGAATTTTTTTCTGGCTTCCCCTTCTGGGCTTTCCTGGAAAGTTGTCAGACCTGAAAATGTTAGTAATCGCCCTATTGTGTGGCATTGTACATGGTCTTGTCTCAAGACAGGACTACAGAGGTCTCAGAGGGAGAGAGGAGCTATGGACTTTAGTGCACACTACACACATGTTCATATAGCCCGCTAAGCGACAGCATTATATAATTCATTTTAAATGAAATAAACTTGGCAAAATTTTGATTTTCCCCCTTTGTTGAGCTAAGACATCAGCTTTAGCTCTTGCAGCCTTTCCTAGAAGTGGAAAGCTTCTGGTTTCCTTTTTGACCCTTTTTCCAGCTGTGAAACCCGCAAAGTTTAGATTTGTGGAACTTAGCCTACAATCTTTTTATGGCAGTCTCTGACCTGAGTCATTTTCCCTAACAGAGCTTCAACCCTACCCGGGATGCCATGCTCTACCTTCTGGAGTTGAAGGCATTTAAAGAGAAATTGTCGTACTTCAATCCCACCTTCTGAGACCCAAAAAAACCATTGCTGCCTTTTGCAGAGTTATTCCATTTGGAGTCAGTGACTGTCCTGAAATGGTGTGGAGAGGGTGTTAAGCAATGTCAAGACAGACAGTTTGAAGTGAAAAATATGTGACATAAAAAGTGCCATAAGTGTTAATAAATTACATGAATATTTCAAACAGTCACCAAAATTGTCAGATAAGGAAGGGAGGAATTTTCTGGGTGTTTGCATGAGTTTTTAAATAAATATGGAATGATATTTTCCAACTTTGAAAGATGCCAAAATTATTACTATTTTCTAGAAGAGAAAGAAGAAAACTGGCCATGGTAAATAATGTTTCATAGTAAAGATTTTCCCTGGCTGACCAAATTCTAGCCAGACAATTTACAGATCAGGTGCTTTTTGGCACCACTGAAAGTACATTCTTAAAATGTCATTGTTGATATTTACTGCGCAGGAACTACTTATTTGTCTTATTACCTACCTTGCACAATAATTTTTACTCCTTTCAGTAAAGTTAAGCTTTGATAAATTTTGGAGGTTGTCAGAAATTTGAAAAGTTGTTAAACTATCATGATAATCACACTAGCCTGGCCAGTCCTTTCTGATTAGATCTTAGAGTGTATAGGGTTGGAGAGGACCTAACGGACATCATTTTCAAGTGGGAATCCCGAGGCCAGCTGGTCTGAGTAAACTAGTTCCCCTAATTACACAATGAGGATCCGGCTCCAGGGGCTTTCCTTACTAGAACATGCATTTTTCTACTCCCAATGCATGCAAGTAGGATATGTCATAAGTCCATTAACTGAATGACTAATTTATCCCTGCATAGGCATTCAACGGTGTTCTGCAGTTATTGTAGAAGACACGTGCAGTTTGAGGAAGTCATTGCTCTAGGCAGAAATATCCTGTCGGTTCTTTGAAACATGGGTGCATGGAGACATGTAGAAGGTTTGAATTCCCTTTGCATAATTAGTGATGAAATGTGGTTGATGAGGAGTCTAAAAATGACTGAAGGACTATTTCAGTTCTTCCGCCGCACTATTATAGTACTCGTTGCCTATTTTACCAACTAAATTTCATCAAGCACTTTACTTGATTTCACATGCGCATTTCCTGTCAGTCTTTCCCATTTGAGTTCTTTGAGGAAATAGGGACTACATTTTTTCTTTACATCTTTCAAACCTTTGCATAATTACCGGTACGAACTACACATTTAATACTTTTAAATCAATGAAAACTTAATAGGACTGTACATGTAGCTAAATGTTTTCATTGACGTCCAAGAGGTGAAATCTGTCACTGAAATTTTTCTGTATCGGAGCTGGGCAGTGAGTTACATATGCTTAGATTATTAGGAAAATGCAAATCCATCATGAACCTGAATCAAAGGCAGGTCTCAAGTATCTACATGGTGATTGGTGATCCTTCCTGCAGCCAGAAGATCTAATCAGAGGTTTGGGAACTGATTTCATTTTTTTTTTATTTTAAAGAGAATAAAACAAAATAAAGCAGAACAAAATAAAGCGAAACAGAACAGAACAATGCAAGCAATACAGGACTTCAAAAAAAGAACAGGAAATCAACAATGGCTACCATAGTGTCTCTTGTTTTCTTCAGAATAGCTGTCCATACCTTCATACATAATAAAATCAAATAATATGAAACAGACTAAAACCAATCAAAACAAAAGAATGAAAGCACTGCAGGACTTCAAAACAAGATAATAGGAAATGAACAATGGCTACCACAATGTCTCTTGTTTTCTTCAAGATAGCGGTCCATACCACCACACATAAGACAATCAAACAAAACAAAACAATAAAACCAATCAAAACAAAAGAATGCAAGCATTATAGGACTTCAAAACAAGATAATAGGAAATCAACAATGGTTACCATAATACATCCCATTATCTTCAAAATAGCTGCCCATACCATCAGACACAGTAAAATCTAACAAACAAGACAGAATAAAACCAAACCTAACAAAATTATGAAAATGATTTAAGAATTCAAAACAAGATAATAGGAAATTAACAGTGGTTACCACTTTCCCTTTTTAGGTGTTTCCTTCCCTACTGCTTTCATAATATCGTGCTTTTTGGATTCCTCTAATTGCTTCAGTTTTTTATGCTAGGGAGATAACTCAGTGTTTACTTGTATGAGTTCAAACCATTTCACCCATAAGCACAATCTCCAGCTGCATTCATTTACCTACAAGAGCCTTGAGATTATCCTACTTTATAGCTGGGTAGCTTTCCATTGTATGAAAATATCATATCTTTCTTTTCCATCCTGTGGTTGATGGGCAAGTTACCCTTGCTTTTTTCTGGTCTCCTGTCAAATGGAACAATTGTTTTCTCCCCTTTGATTTTCAGTCTATGAATTTCCTTTTGAGTTGAATGAGTTTCTTGTATACAGTATAGTGATGGATCTTGTTTCTTGATCCACTCTCCCTGTATTTCTTTTTATTGCTGAATTGAGGCCATCTACTTAATGGTTACAATTGGCATGTATTGGTTCATCTCTGCCATGCTATCCTCCTGTTGTTGGCCCTCCACTTTTCCTCTTTGTTCAATTGCCTGTTCTATTTGGCGATCTCCCTCTGCTGCTGTTTGTGGAACCATGGTCATCTTTACATCTCTCTAGCATATCCTTCAGCACTCTCTGTAGGGTTGGTTCAGTGGTCATGAATTCCTTCAGTTGTCCTTTATCATGGAAGTATCTTATTTTTCCATCAGTTTTAAAGGTAGTTTTGCAGGGTACATCAACCTGAGTAGGCAGTTGTTTTCTTTCAGGATTTGAAACACTTCACTCCAAACTCTTCTTGACTTGATGGTTTGTGTTGACAAGTCTGCCATGATTCCAATTGGCTTTCCTTTATAGGCGACCTTTTTCTTTTCTCTAACAGATTTTAATATTCTGTTCTTGTGCTGAATTTCTGGGATCTAGATTATTATATGTCTGGGTGTAGCTTTATTTTGATTATGGCTAGTTAGAGTTCTATATGCCTCACTTACCTGTATGCCAGATCCTTTTCCCATGTTTGCAAAGTTTTCTGCTATTACTTCTGTAATAGCTTTTTTATTTCATTTGTGTTGATCCCTGCTTTTTTGCTGATACCTGTCACTCTTAAATTATTTTTCTTTGTGTTGTCTTGCACCTGTTGAATTGTTATTTCCTAGTTCTTTGTTATATTTTAAAAGTCTTTCCTTTCACGATCACTAGCTGCAATCCTGCCTTCAAGGTCTGAAAGTCTATCTTCAGTCTTTTTCAAGCAGTTTTGCCAGCTTCAGATTGACTTTTTAATTTCCTGAATATCTCTTTCAATCTATTTCATGCATTGTAATTTCTTCTTATATTGTTCATTCAAGGTTTCCGTCATTTTCCTATGCTCCTCTTTTTTATCTATGTCTTCTTTAGATACACCCAGCAATTCTTTCTTTATAGTTGTGATTTCCTCTTTTATCTGAGATATTATTTCTGATCTGATTACTTTTACAGTCTCATGAAGGTTTTTTTTTTTTTTAACCTCTGTTGCTATCTTCTTGGAGATTTCAGGTGTGTGACTTCCATTTTCTTCCATGACTATATCTTCCAGACTTGTTCTGTGTGAGCTGGAGGTCTGAGATTGCCTTTTGCTCCTTCATCTTGACATTTCCTTTCAAAAAGCCAGTTGTGGGGTCCCAGGCACTTCCTACGTTGGCTGCCTCTCCATTCTGTTTTGGAATGGGACAGGCACCTGTGTTTCTCTGAACCCAGGTTCCCAGGGAGGTAGCAAGGCATGGGGTGGGCTTCTCCAGACCCATGCAGCTACACTGGGGCTTCCCCAATGGCCAGGGGTGTGTGGTAGCAGGGCTGCTTCTTCTCTCAGCCTGTGTCTACACTGAGACTCCCCCAGTGGTGGCAGCCATACAGGGGTGTGTTTGTCTGATTCTCCTGGTGGGCACTGGCTGCCCAAAGGAAGCAAGGGTCTCCAGTGGTGGCCTGTGGGCACACAGTGTGGATCTGGCTGTGTCTCCCTGCCTGTGCTGGCTGCCTACAGGAAGAAAGCTTTCTGATGACAGCTTAATTTCATTTGTTAAAAAACATTCTACAGTGATTTAGAGTACACTAATTTACATGATTCAATGAGGCTGTTTTATTTTCCTTAGTATAAGGGCTTAATGACACTATCTTCCCTGGAAAGAAATAGGTGAAGATTTATCTTAGCAGGTAAACTCAAGAATAATTTAAAAACATATTTTGTGTATATGAAATAGTAATAGGGGCAATAAAGTAATTTTTTTCTCTAAAGGCCAGAAGGAATTAGGATTTAGTAGGAACACAGAGTTCCAGAAAAAAAGTGACTCAGCAAAATCTCAAACATCTGGCAGGGTATGGTTAGTCATGGAAAAATTTACAGTTGTGATTATGCATTTTGTGAAAATAACTATGTACTAGTTCAATAGTTTACATTTAGACTAAAACTAGTAAACTGCACAGTTCTACAACAACATCTATAATATCTGTCATTCAAAATACTTCTATTGGGCTGGAAATTTAGCTTGGCAGCATAAACACCTGCCTGGCAAGCGCGAGATTGTGAGTCAGATCCTTGATACCAAAAAAAAAAACAAAAAACAAAAAACTTCTATTAACAATCTAGAATATAGTATACAGGGAGCTTTAACAAGTAAATTAAAATATAGCATGAGTATTTTTAAAAATATAATTTTAGTGAAAAATAAAGATTTGCATTTTCAGCACACGACTTTCTTCACAAATTTAAAACTTATCAAACTACCAGTCTACTTTATTTTAATAAACAGTTAACATTTTATTATCTCCATACAATGATGACAAAATATATAAATCATAAATATGAATTGTGATTATTGTTTTAGTAATAAAATGTCATTAAAACAAAATCCTTGTCATTAAAATATCATTAAAATAAGATATTTGTATTAATATAATATTTATGACTTAGAATTTTGTATATGGTATCACTTTATGCAAATCCCCTTACTTTCTCATATCTGTAATTCTTATACCTGACCATAAGCACTAAATGTGATGAATGGAAATTCATTCATTCAGTAATTACTTGACTGTTTATCAGATGCTAGATTTTTTTCTAGACTGATGCACAGAGTAAAATAACGATGTCCCTTTTCTATTAAATATAGCATTATTCCTACTTATGTTCAAGCTCTAATGGTTTGAATAATTTTCTATCAGCATTTGGGCTGGCTATAAGACAATCTTACTTATGATATTTGTTAATAAATTTTATTCCATGTCCTCCCCCTTCCCAAAACAAAAAGAGTTAGTAGGTTATGGTCGGTTCATCAAACAGGTATCTTTTTCAGAAAAGGACAAGTTTGAAGTACTTGCCCTTTATCAGTTGGAATGTATTGATGAGCTCAAAGGTTTGCATATGCAAAAAATATGTGAAACTCATGGAAAGACAACTGTATGAAAGGGAAAATATAACAGGAAGAAAAAGCCAGGCATGAGATTCCTTTGATGAAGAAAAAAATTGGTAAAACACTCAGTTGAAAAGCGTGTATGTAAGAGGTTTCATTAATATATAGTCACTTGTTTTGACATTTTATGAACTAGCCTAGTTCACAGATATTCCAAATCTTAAGCCTCTAACCCATCCAATCATTTGGTGTCTTTGATAGATGATGGTCCATTCTCTTAGTGCAATTCCTCTTTTAAGAAGATTTCTCAGGCTAGGGGAGTTAAATACTTAATAAGCAAAGTGATTTCTATCCTGAAACCATGCTTTTAATGTTCGACTAATTGTAATTGTCATCCTAAACCATTGCCATTTAAGTTACTATACTGTAGCAACTAACAGTTTTAAATCAACTATAAACAAGTCATAAAATAATTTCTAATCCTTGTTATAGGGGACTAATGGGATGCTATAGTTTGAATGTTTGTGTCTTTCCTCTTTTCACACTAATTCCGACATTGAAATCTTAACCCCCAGCATTACAGTTAGGAGGTGGAACTGCTGGAGGTGATCAGATCAAAGGCAGAGCCCGCATGAATGTGAGTAGTGCCCTTATATAAGACTCCAGAGAGCGCTCTCTTCCCTCCTGCCGTGTGACAACGCAGTGAAAAGATGGTCATCTATGAACCTGGAAACCAAACCTGAAAGCTGGTCCTACCAGACACTAAATCTACCAGAAAACTTCATCTTGGACTTCCCAGTCTCCATGAACTGGGAGACACTCATTTTGTTGTTTTAAAACCACTTGATCTATGGTCTCTTTATTATAGAGCTAGAATGGACCAGGATACAGAACATAGACGGTGAAGGGTGTTTTTGCTACCACGAGAGTGAGTAGCTTTTCATAATTTGGTAATGTTTATAGATGACTCTTAAAATGAAGAGATTTAAAGGAATGTTCTTAAGTCTAGACCTTAATTTTAAAAAATAGTATTTGCTTTTCATCTCCTATCAATATGGACTTACTAACCAAGATCTTGCTGTATATAAGTGAATAAATAAATCTTCAGGGACTACTGTGTAAAAGACAATCTACCAGCAACTGTTATATGAATCCTTTTTGTGAAATATTTTGCCAGCTGGTCAGGGAGAGGAGAGAAATGCCTAAGTTTCACAAGGGAAAGTAGTAGAAGGGAAGTGAGATATGTTGTGTTTCTCACTGGTGGTTTGAGAGCTCTGGGCCAGCAGAGGCCGCTTTATCTTTCTTTACTGATAACCTGGCACACAGAGGCTTCCCCATATCAATAATGCTTTATTTAAATATCTAAAAGATGTTCAGATCCTTTGAGGAGAGAGTTTGATTATGACTGGGGTGATGCTTTCCCTGGAGAAAAGAAATATTTGAACTATATCTTAGTCTGTTTAGCTGCTGTAACAAAATATTTCAATTTTTGCTTCATGACATATATTAAAAAATGGAAAATATCTTAGTCTTGGTTATTGGTAAATAACAGAAACGGCAGAGCCGGAGGCTGAGAAGACCAAGATCAAGGCAGGAACAGATATAGGACTCACTCTATGCTCCATAGATGGCGCCTTGTTCCTGGTTCTCAGCTGACGAAGAGGGTGGGCAGTTCCCTTCAGTGTTTTAAAATGAG
>RJWT010027407.1:0-15507 GCA_004365215.1 Cuniculus paca | reverse complement strand
CAACACCCAGACATATAATAATCAACATCCCAGAAATTCAACATAAGAACAGAATATTAAAAGCTGTGAGAGAAAAGAAGCAAGTCACCTATAAAGGAAAGCTCATCAGAATCACAGCAGACTTTGCAACACAAACAATGAAGTCAGAAGAGCATGGAGTGAAGTATTTCAAGTCCTAAAGAAAAACAACTTCCAACCCTGACTGATGTACCCTGCAAAACTATCCTTCAAAATGGATGAAGAAATAAGATACTTCCATGACAAAGAGCAGCTGAAGAACTTCATGACCAGCAAACCCACCCTGCAAAGAAATACTGAAAGATACCCTAGATAGACATGAAAATAGCTATGACTTCAAGATCAACAGAAGAAGAAACCAAGCAGGGCAAACAATTAAGTAGAGAGAAAAGGTAAGGAAACCACCACAGAAAGATAATATGACTAAAACAAGCCAGTATATATCAGATATAACCATTAATGTAAATGGCCTCGATTCACCAATCAAAAGAAGTACACTGGCAGAATGGATCAAGAAACAACATCCAACCATATGCTGTCTACAAGAAACCCATCTAACTCAAAAGAAAATTCATAGACTGAAAGTCAAAGGATGGAAAATAATACTGCATGCAACAGAAACCCAAAAAAAGGCAGGGGTAGCTTTTCTGTTTGCAGATAATGTGAACTTCAAATGAAGAATGGTCAAAAGAGATAAAGAAGGTCACTACATACTGATTAGGGGAAAACTCCAACAGGAAGAAATAACAATCTTAAATATATATGCAGCAAATATGGGAGCACCCAACTATATAAAACAAAGATTAATAGAAATGAAAACACAAATAAGCAATAGCACGATTATAACAGGAGATCATAAGAAACCCTTGACACAAAGAGACAGATCAACTAGACAGAAATCAGCAAAGAAATAACATAACTGAATCAAACCTGAGAACAAATGAACCTGGTAGACGTATACAGAGCTTTCCACCCAAAGACACTGGAATATATAATCTACTCAGCTTCACATGGGACATTCTCTGGAATAGACCATATACTAGCTCATAGAACATGCTTAAGTAAATGCAAGCAAATTGAAATTATCCCATGCATACTATCTGATCACAGTGCCATCAAACTGGAAATTAATGACAAAAGAAATTGCAAAAACTCCATAAACACATGGAAATTAAATAGCACACTCCTGAACAATCAGTGGGTCACAGAGGAAATTAAAGAAGAAATTAAACAATATCTACAAGCAAATGAAAATACAAATACAACCTACCAGAATCTGTGCGATGCAATGAAAGCAGTCCTCAGTGGGAAATTTATTGCGGTAAATTCCCACATCCGGAAAATGGAATGAACGCAAATAAATAATCTGATGTTACACCTGAAACATCTAGAAAAAGAAGAACAAGCCCAACCCAAAGCCAAAAGAAGGGAGGAAATTGTAAAGATCAGAGCAGAAATTAATCTAATTGAGACTCACAAAACAATACAAAGAATCAAGGAATCAAAGAGCTGGTTTGTTGAAAGAATAAACAAAATTGATAAGGCGCTAGCCAATCTTATTTTAAAAAGGAAAGAAAAAACTCAAATCCATGCAATAAGGAATGAAAAGGGTGAAATCACTACAGACCCTGTGGAAATACAGAAGATCATCAATACTTCCTTCAAAACTCTTTACTCTCATAGGTTCGAGAACACCGAATAAATGGACAGATTTCTAGAAGCATATCAATTTCCAAAGCTGGATTAAGAAGATGTAAATAACCTAATTTTAGTTAAGGAAATTGAAATGTAATTAGAACCTTACCAACCAAGAAAAGTCCAGGTCCTGATGGATTCACAGCTGAGTTCTACAAGAAATTCAAGGGAGACTTAATGCCAACACTCCTCAAACCCATTAATGAAATCAAAAGGGATGCAAGTCTCCCAAACTCATTCTTGGAAGCAAGTATTACCCTAATACCAAAACCAGAGAAAGACCCAACCAAAAAAAAAGAGAACTACAGGCCAATCTCCCTAATGAACATTGATGCAAAAATCCTCAATAAAATACTGGCAAACAGAATGCAGCTAGTCATCAAGAAGATTATACACCATGACCATGTGGGTTTCATCCCAGGAATGCAAGGTTGGTTCAACATACACCATATCAATAGAGCCAAAGATAAGAAACACATGATCATTTCAATAGTTGCAGAAAAATCTTTTGATAAAGTCCAACACTCATTCATGACAAGAACACTTCAGAAAATCAGAATGGATGGTCTTTACCTCAATCTGATAAAAGCCATCTATGACAAACCAACAGCCAGCATAACATTAAGTGATCAAAAACTGAAAGCTTTTACTCTAAAATCGGGAACAAGACAAAGATGTCCATTATCACCACTCCTATTCAATATAGTGCTGGAAACATTAGCCAGAGCAATTAGACAAGAGACAGAAATAAAAGGAATAAGGACAGGAAAGGAAGAAGTTAAATTATCACTACTGGTAGATGACATGATACTTTACATAGAAGACGCCCAAAACTCCATAGAAAGACTTCTAGAAATCATAACCAAATTCAGTAATGTAGCTGGATACAAACTCAATACTCAAAAATCAATAGCATTCCTGTACAAAAACAACAAACTCACTGAGAGAGAAATAAGAGAAACCACACCCTTCACAATAGCATCCAAAAAAATGAAATACTTAGGAATTGACCAAACAAAGGAAGCAATAGATCTATTCAATGAAAGTTACAGTACTCTGAAAAAAGAAATCGAAGAGGATGTCAGAAAATGGAAAGATATTCCATGCTCATGGATAGGAAGAACAAACATTGTGAAAATGGCCATTCTCTCAAAATTGTTACAGATTTAATGCAATTTCCATCAAAATACCATTAGCATACCTCACAGATCTAGAGAAATCATTCCTAAAATTCATCTGGAACCACAAAAGACCTAAAATAGCAAAGGCAATTCTGAGCAATAAGGGCAGAACAGGAGGCATCACACTCCCAGACTTGAAATACTACAAAGCTACTGTAATCAAATCATCATGGTACTGGAATCAAAACAGACCTGAGGATCAATGGAATAGATTAGAAGACACAACCCCAAGTACAAACACACTCAGCCACCTTATTTTTGACAAAGGGGCCAAACATGTTCACTGGAAGAAAGATAGCCTCTTTAATAAATGGTGCTGGGAAAAACTGATTTTCCATATGCTGAAAACTAAAACTAGATCCAAGCCCATCACCGTGCACTAAGCTAAAGTCAAAATGGATCAAAGATCTAAATGTTAAAAGAGAAACACTAAATCTGTTGGAAAGCAAAGTAGGTAGAAATTTTGAAGACATAGGGATAGGTGGAGAATTCATGAATGAAAATCAGACTGCACAGAAAATATTTCCCAGAATCAACAACTGGGATCTTGTCTTATTAAAAAATTTTTGCATGTCAAAGAAAATCTGTGACAGAGTGAAAAGAAAACCCACGAATTGGGAAAAAATCTTAGTCAACTGTCCTTCAGACAAAGGTCTTCTACCTAGGACATATAAAGAATTTTAAAAAGTCAGGCCCTCACAATTCAAAGACCCAATCCAAAAATGGGCATCTGAGATGAAAACACACTTCTCAGCTGAAGAAATACAAATGGCAAATAAATACATCAAAAAATGTTCAGCATCATTGGTCATTAGAGAAATGCAAATTAAAACAACCCTGAGATTCCATCTAACTCCAGAAAGAATGGCCAGGATCAAGAAAACAACCAATAAGAAATGCTGGAGAGCTGTGGGGAAAAAGGAACCCTTCTCCACCATTGGTGGGAATGTAGACTGGTGCAACCACTGTGGAGGTCAGTCTGGAGGTTTCTCAAAAAGCTAGGAATGGAAGTTTCATTTGACTCAGTTATTTCACTTCTGGGCATATTCCCAGAAGTGAAATCATCATACCACAGTGATATATGTGCACCCATGTTTATAGCAGCACAACATGTAATAGCCAAATCTTGGAAACAACCCCACTGCCAATCATTTGAGGAATGGATAAAAAAGATGTGGTGCTTTTATACAGTGGAGTACTACTCAACTATAAAGAAGGATCGCATTGAGGCTTTTATAGGTAAATGGATGTGACTTGAGATCATACTCATAAGTGAAATAAATCAAACTGACACGTGCAAACACCACATCAGCTCTCTAGGGTAAGAAACTGAAAGACTCAATAAGATACAAAATCCCTAATAGATATGGGAAAATAGTAAGAAACTGCTAAAAGAAAAATCAGCTCAGGGAAAAGGAGAAAATCAGGAAGGGAAAAGAAAAGATATAAATTTGTGTGTGTGTGTATATATATATGTATATATACACTTAAGATTGATGATTGCACTATTAATTTTATTAGTTCTTAGAACAAAACAGTTAACATTCATAGAGCTGGACCAATTGTGTATACCCATACCTGGTAATCTGAGCAACTCTTGAAGACAACTATACAAAATAACAACATTTAGTATCTTCCCATCACCTAGTTTAGAAAGCCTATATTGTTATTGCTTTGGGCTCTTTATTAGTGTTATTTGTCTGTCTTTATTGTTTTTTGTTTTTCTTGTGCTTTGTTCTGCTATTGCCTCTAGCACAGAAAGGATAGATGTACAAGTATATGCTTACACATGCTTAGAACTATTCCTAAAGAGTTTACAAGAGCAGATTTTATTAAGTATCAAGATATGAACAGCTGCATTGAAGAAAATGAGACATTATGGTAGCCATAGTAGATTTCTTATCTTCAGGTTCTGAAGTCCAATAATGCTTTTATTCTTTGATTTGATTGGCTTAAGTCTGTTTTCTACTATTTGATTGCAATATGTGAGAAGATAGGAACAGCCTTTTTGAAGAAAACAAAGGACATTAAGGTAGCCATTGTTGATTTCTTATTGTCTGATTTGAAGGCCTGTAATGCTTTCACTCTTTTGCTTTATCTGGTTTTATATTATCTTGTTTTGTTTGAGTTTACTGTGTGTGAATGTATGAAGAAAATATTCTTCATTTTGAAGAAAACAAGAGACACTAGGGCAGTCATTGTTGATTTCCTGTCATTGTTTTAGAAACCTGTATTTCTTGTAATGTTCTGTTCTGATAATGCTTTGTTGTGTTTAACTCTGTTCTGTTCTGTTTTGTTTTGTTTTTGTTTTGTTCTCTTTAAAATAAAAAAACAAATTTGGTAACTTATAAATAATACAAATGTATTTGACTTGTGGTTCTAGAGGCTCAGAAGTCCAAGGGCACAGTTCCAGCATCTGGCAAGAACTTTCATGCTTCATCATAACATGGAAGAAAGGCAAGTGAGTGTATGTGAGACGGAGAAATCATACTGAATCCATCCTTCTATCAGGAACCTAACTAGCTCATCCTATGGCAAAGACATTAATCCACTCATGATCTATTCATCTCTTAAAAGTCCTACCTCTTAATACTGTTATAATGGGAATTAATCTTTAATTAGGAGTTTAGGAAGAGACATCAGAACATGCAAAACAAGTATACCAAAAAGTAGCCTTCTTGTACTTTTAAAATGTTAAAACTATGAGTAAAGAAGAATGTTTGTAAGCAAAGTCTTAAACTCTCCAGTGACCTCCTCTTCAGACAGATACAGCACTGGCAACATCAAATCCTGCTGCTGCTTGACGAAGGTCATGGGTTGGCATAACCTTCTGTGAGACCTCGGTCTTCTGTTTCTACTCCAATTTTATAAAACAAGAGGCCAGTCATGTAGGACAAGCAACATTGGAATCTCATCAAAATGTTCTTTAAAGTTCTATTTTCTTTCTATTTCTTTTAAAGTTCTATAATTTTCAGCTCCAAAATACTTAGTAGTTACAGATGCTACTCATCAGGAGGAAAATGACAAAGTTGACATTTCTACTGAAAAGTCACAGGAGCCAAGGAATCAGTCTCCAAATGTATTAATTACAGGAAGCTGCTTTTGGATGGTGGTTGGTGGTAATCACTATGTTGAAAATGTTTTGTTTCCATCAATTCTGCCAATTCCACTTAGGCCCTTAGAAGTCTCATCTTCTTGTAAAGTATTGTCTAATAATGGGTGTCACTTTCATATAATATAATATAAATTAGACTCATTAAATGTTCCTATGACCCCAGGCCAATGGGGTCTATGAGACTGTGGGGATAGACCTATAGTTAAAATTGGCATTGACAGATTAGGTTCACTGGTAAAATCCAAGCCAGTGCATGCAAACACAGAGCAGACACACAGAGCAGTTTCTAGAGAAGAAACTCAGGGTATCTCAGTAACATTGCTCTGCACTGGTCAAAAGGTTAAGAGGTTCAGTTCATCTCCATGGAGTTCTACTCTTAACGTGGCCATCCAAGAATGAAGTCCATGCTCAAAGGTGAACACACACTCCTTTTCTGGCCCTTTGAGGTATCATTTTGGTAAGGACTAGAAAGCATTCCCACATGAAACCCTTCTGCTTTTCCCTTATACTTCCTTCCTGATCAGTCCGCCAAAGTCATCTGGAACTTTCTCTGGCCATCCAAGAATGAAGTCCATGCACAAAGGTGAACACACACTCCTTTTCTGGCCCTTTGAGGTATCATTTTGGTAAGGACTAGAAAGCATTGCCGCATGAAACCCTTCTGCTTTTCCTTTATACTTCCTTCCTGATCAGTCCGCCAAAGTCATCTGGAACTTTCTCCTGTGAGGAAGGCCCATGTCTCCCTTGTTTCAAGCAGTTGCTTCTTGACTTGTTCAACAAGTTACAGCTCTTGTTTCATTCTGACACCCCAAGAAACTGGCAAGTACAGTTTAGACTGGGATTTTCAAACCACAACTTTCTCTTACCAATAGAGATTACCTCTCATTGTATAACTTAGATTTTATTCCTATGGTTAGACCTTTGTATCCCTAGGCCAGAGATAGGATAAAAGGGAGTAACTTGCTTTGCCCTATGCACAAATCTGGATTAGGGTCTGGAACTACCACTAGTACTAATTACATGCATTTAGACAGCACACATCTTACTGGGCCTCAGTTTCCTCCTCTGTAAAATAACTCTCAGTTCTTCAGATTCCCTTCCAGTACCCATGTTCTCTACGTCTTACCCTTACATTGGTCTTCTGCCTTTGGTCCACCTCATATTCTTTATCTCTACAGTGCAATGTTCTCAGGCTGTTACTGTGTTATTTCTTCCCAATTTAATGATAAAGTCATTGATGCATTGCATTTTAGAATTTGAAGAGATTGTAACTGTTATGGTTTATGTCCATCTGCTCCCCCAAGAGCCTCATGTGCTCAGAGTGGCTTTTGGAGTGTCATTATATTAGGGGGGCATTGTAGCTGACTTGCCTTTAGGAGGTGGGCTCTACTCAGAAGAGGTGGGTCATTGAGGGACATGACCTGGAAGGTTATATCTCTTTCCCTGGGTCCTCCCCTCATTCTGTCTGCTTCTTGACCATTATGATGTGAGCAACTTTCCTCTGCCACATCCTTCCACCATTCCTTCCTGCCTTGAACCTGCTAACTATGAACTGAAACATGAACCAAAATAATCTTCTTCTTCTTTATGTTGTAGGTGTCAGGTATTTTGTCCCAGCCATGAGAAAAGTGACTAAGACACTACCCAATTTCTACTCAGCATGGGAAAGGAAGAATGGCCAGCCCAAACTTGAAGTTGTCGCATATGTTCCTAGGTACTCACGTTATTTCAAAAGGATATATGGCAGATTAGCAAGATACATTATAAATTCAAGATAGCATAAAATTAGTAGAAGAAAAACTAGAAAGAAAAGCAAGGGTCAAGGCACAGATAAAACTTGAAAATCACCTCAATAAATAAAATCCCCCTTTGCCCATTTTTTTACTTTAAAATACTTAATCAACAAATAAAAATTGTATATATTAAGGATGTTTGGTGTGATCATTTGATATACATACACAGTGATAACTAACTACCACAACCAAATTAATTAGCACATCTATCATGACCATAACTCATACTTGTATGCTCTCTGTATGGTAAGGACACTTAAAATCTTCTTTTTGATTTTCAAGTAAATAATGCGGTATTATTAACTATGTCACCATGCTGTGCATTAGATTCTCAGAAGTTATTCATTTTCCACCAAAATGTGTGCCCTGTAATGAATATTTCCTCATTTGCTCCACTTTGTAGCCACTGGGAACCACCATTACAACCTCTACCACTATGAATATGAATTTTTAGATTTCACATATGAGTGAGATTAGTGTGATGATATTGACCTTTCTGTGTGTGTCTTATTTCACATAGTATGACATCCTGCAGATTCATCCTTACTGTCACAAATGGCAGAATTTTCTTTTTTATAACAACAGTATTTCATTATGTTTGTATATATGTGTACTTATTTTTCAATATCGTGATTATTGTGAATAATTCTCAGCAGACATATGGAGTGATGATATTCACTAGAGATACTGATGTTATGTCTTTTGGGTATATATACCCATAAGCAAGATTGCTAGATTATATGGTACTTCTGTTTTTAATTTTTTGGGAAAACTTTCATACACATGTTAGATATTTATATGTCTTCATTGATAAAATATCCATTCAGGTCTGTATTGGTTTTTCCCCATTGTTGGAACAAAGTACCAGATGCCCACAATTTGAGGAGAGGTTTATTTGACTTACTATTTCAGAAGTCATTTAATGTTGGCTGACTCCAAGCAAGAGAGAGATGATAGAAGGGAATGGCAAAGAAGAGTTGCTCAACCAGGCAGCCAGGAAGTAGAGAAAAAAGGGAAGATCCAGGAACAAAAATACAGTCTACCAAGAGGAGTGAGTGACTTGCCTCCTCTAACCAGGCTCTACTGTCTAACAGCATATTCACTATAGAGTTCTCCCATGAACTAATCACCATCTAAAAGCCGCATCTCTAAACACAAGAAACTTCTGGAGGAACGTTAGATCTAAACTATAACATTCTGTCCCTGATCCCCAAAGGTACACATTATGCAAAATACATTTAGCCTATCTCTAAGAATCACCAAAGTCTTAACAGTTTCAGCAGTGCAGAAAAGTTCATGTACAAAGTCTCCTCGGAGACTCAAGGTAAACTCTTAGCTATGAACCTCTGTTTAGAACAAAAGTTAAATACTGCTAATATGCAATGGCATAGAGGAAACATTCCCATTTCAAAAGGGAAAAAGAGGGACATACAAAGAAATCAAACAAAACCCAGATTGAAAACCAACAGGACAAATATTTAGTCTGTTAACTTCATGTCTAGCACCCAGGGAAGGCTGGGGATATGAACTCTAAACGACCCATCATGGCCTAGCCATTTACAACTCCTCAGGTTTCCTCTGTAGACTTTCCACATTCCTGGAATTTCCAACTTCCTACAGGCTCCACTACATCTTTGGCTTCACTGTCCTATCTTCAGGTACTCCCCTCTCAGGGGCTCCTATAGCCTCCCGGCCTTCCTTTCAAATTTGGGTATAGGCCTCCATAACCACACAACTCTTGCATTCTGCATGCTGGTAAAATTGATACCACAAGGATGATGCCAAGGTCAGCAACCAACTCAAGCAGTAACTGAGACCTATTAGACAATGGCTACCATGGCCCTTGAATGCTTGGATTGCTGAACACTGGAGAAAAACTTCCCTCAGCAGCCCACTCTGTATTTTCAAAGCAAAGATTTTCAAAGGACTTTATCTTTTTACACCCTTGAGCCTGCACTGGGTGTGATTTGGTCAATTCCTCAGATTTCCCCAAGGTATTTTTCCTATTGTTTTGATGCAAAGTATTTGGGTTCTTTTTAATGCCTTTATTCTTTCCTGCAAACATATTCTCCTCAGTCCCAACTTTACAAGTACTTCCTTTCTGTCCAAGCTGTAAACATTTTGTGTCTTTCAGCTCTTCTTTTTGCTCCTGATTCTCATTATAAATCTGGCTAAAAGCACCCAGAAGTACCCATGCCACAGCCATTGGGCTACTTTAAAATTGCCTGGGACAGATCAGTCTGCCACCTTTAAATTCAGCCTCATACAAAGTCTTAGGACATGAGCAAAATGAAATTCTTTGCCAAAATGTAACAGACTTGGTCTCTAGCCTATTTTCAATAGAGTCATCATTCCCATCTGAAACCTGATGATCTTTTGCCTTTACCATACATATTCCTATCAATATTATTGTCTTCTGAGCCAAAACTGCCCCCATCAATTCTTGCTTTCAATATCCTAAGGTAGTTAAGGTGAACCTTTTTAAAGACTGAATGCCTCAACTGCAACCCAAAACCCACTTATTTATTTACAAAGTGCCAACACTGCAATTAAACCTGACTACTAAAGTTATACTTTAGAAAAAATAATTCATACATTAACATTTTTGTCTTAAAAGAAAATTCACAATAACAGAACTTTCAAAGATACAAACAAATTTTATCAAAAGGTAAAAGTTTGCATTTGGCATTTTTTGCACAATTAATGCAATCTTTGGTGTCATAGGCATACTGGTAATTTGTCAAACCTTGGCTAGAGCAACTTGGCTCACATGCCAATGGGGAAGGTTCTGCATGGTCACAGTAGCATACAGTCCATAGATTCTTCACCGCTGTTCTGGAGATTCTCTAGCCCATATCTGTAAACCTTTCCAAACTCCTCCTACAAATCAGTTCCAAAGACTTCTTAACCATATGGTCTGGTACAATTATACTTTTCTAGTATCAATTTTATGTATTATTTACTTTTATCATAGTGAAGATAAAAATATCGGACACCTACAATTTAAAGGAGGTAATTTTCTTCTGGTTCATGGTTTCAGAAGGTCCAGTTCATGGTTACCTAGCTATAAGGCAAAAAAATGGCATGATAGAAGGACATAGTAGAAGAAAGCTGCTCCATCCATGGCTGCCAGGAAGCAGAGAGAGAGAAGGGAAGATTCAGGGACATGAATACAACTTTCCAAGTCATGCTACCAGTAACCCACTTCTGTTAGCCATCTTCTAAAAGCACATTCAGCTATAAATTCACCAATGGATTAATTCAGTAATAAGTATTGTGCTTCCATGATCCAATTATTTTTCAAAAGCTTCACCTCTGAACACATGAGACTTTTGAAGAACATTTTAGATCTAAACCACAAGTTTGTCAATTTTTAATTAAGGTAATTGGGTTTTTAATTTTATTCTGTTTGCTATTAAGTTGCATGAACTCCTTATATTTTTTGATATTATCCCTTTATCAGATAACTGTTGGCAAATATTTTCTCCCATATAATAGCTTGCCTTTTCACGTGTTGAATTTTTCATTTGCTATGCAAAAGTTTTTTGTTTAATGTAGTCCTACTTGTTAAATTTTGCTTTTGTTGTCCATGCTTTTGATGTTATATAAAAAAAGTTAATCACTAAGACCAATGTCAAGGAGCTTTTCCTCAGTGTTTTCTTTGATGAGTTTTACAGTTTCTGATCTGACGCTTAAGTCTTTCATCTATTAGAGTTAGTCCCCACTTAGTTCCTTTTCTGTGGCCATAACTGAATACCACAGAGTAAGTAATTTAGAAAGAAAAAAGATTAATTCAGCTCATAGTTCTGAAGACTAGAGTGATGAAGATTAATCTTTCATGCTGGTGGAGACTTACTTCAGAATTCCTGATAACACAGGGCATCTCCTAGGAAGTCAGAGAAATTTTGTTAATTTGGGTTTCTCTCCTCTTATAATGCCACTAACATGATCATCCAGCCCCGCTCTCATAACCCATTTACCCTTAATTACCTCCCCATTAAGGTGTAGATATACAATGACTCCCACAGGCTCATGTGTTGGACAGGTATTGCATTATGAGGGCGTTAAACCTAAGTTACTGTTAGGAAGTGGAGTCCGGTCAGAAGAGGCTTGTCCCTGTCAGTGTGAGCTGGAAGGGTATCAAATCTTTGACTCACTCTTTGCTTCCTGGCCACTGTGAAGTGCACAGCTATCCTCTGCCATGCTGTTTGTTCCCTGAAGCCAATCTAAGAACCATAGACTGAAACATGAGCCAAAATATACCTTTCTACTTTTAAATTGTGGATATCAGATATTTTGCCCTGGTGATGAGAAAGTGTGACTAAGACACTCTTATATGTATCACTTTTAAACACCATAGTCAAATTAAGTTTCTACCCTTGTACTACACTCATACACCATACATAACGTGATAAGATTATAATGAGAGTTGAAAAATTCTTATCTCCTATGACATTCCAGCTGTCATAAAGCTATAGCACAATATATTACTTACATATTTGTGGTGATGCTAGTTTAAATAAACCTACTTCACAGCTAGATGTTTAAAAGTATAGCACATTCAATTATGTATAGTACATAATACTTGATAGTAAATGAGTGTGTTAGCCACATTTTCACCTATGGAAGAAAATGTTGGACATATACAACTTAAAAGAGAAAAGCTTTATTTCAGTTTATGGTTTTATAGGTTTCAACCCATGGTGGGTTGGCTCCAAGGAAATAATACTATGGTGGAGAAAAGCTGCTCAATTCATGGCAACTTGGAAGTAGAGAACATAAAAAAAATGCAGTGAGAGATCAAGGGGCCAGGAACAAATACACTCTTGCAGAAACACTCCAGCAACTTACTTCCTTTCACCCAGGCCTTACCTCCCATCAGTGCATTGAGCTATGAACTCATCAATATTGATGAGATTAGTGCCCCATGACCTTAATAACCTTCCAAAAGCCTTACCTATGAACACATGAACCAAGTATAGTAAAAGATACTGGGCTTGAGAATTCCAAGACATGCTTCCCATTAACTAATTGTGTGACCTTAGGAGAGTTATTTTCTCTTAGGGTGGGGGCATAAAAGAATGCAAAATGTGATTCCAACATCAGTACCAGGCAAACTGAAGGCTATTTTAACTGGAGTTTACCCATCCCTTCATTGGGACATTTGCTTCAGTGTCTCCTCACACTTGTTCTATTCAGCATTCATAGGAGGTGCCTCATTTACTTTTTTTGTTACTGAGAGATATTTTGCTCATATACAGAGTCTTTGTAGGAGACAGAGTAACGAAGGAAGATTAATTAATGTGGCCAAAAATATTTCAAGGCAACCAAATACTCAGGCTACAACTTGGATAATGTGGTTTTGTAGTCAACTCTATTTTACAAATAAAAAGCAAACAGTATCGCAAAATGATTTTAAAAGTTTGATTTTGGCCAAAAAAAATGCTCTAATAAACTTAGGCCCTGCAAAGATGGTGCATAGAAAAAATTGGGGTTTTTTGTTTGTTTGTTTATTTGTTTTTTGCGGTACTGGGGATTGAACTCTCAACCTCGTGCTTGCCAGGCAGGTGCTTACACCACTGAGCTAAATCCCCAGCCCAAAACTAGTTTTCTTAAAAAATAAATAACAATTTTAAAAAGCAGTACTGTCAGAACTTCTGGAAAGATGGTGGAACAGTAGGCAGCACAGTAAACAGACTCTCTGAGAGAAACAGTTCAGATGCTAGAATATAGCATCATGGGGCGGTCAAGAAGTAAGGAAGAGGGTCCTCTGGATGCAGGAAGAATATAAAATGTGAATTGAAGCCCACAGAGAGAGTAAAAAGAAAAATTTAAATGAAGAAGAAGGTGGTAGCTGGTGGTGCCTTGGCCTGGAGCCAGACTCACCATGTGAGAGGAGCTGTTGAGCCTGGGGAAGCATAGTCACGGTGGCAGCTGGTGACCCCAGAGGTCTCTGCAGAGGCACAGCAGTGGAAGACAGTTGTGGACATGAAGGTCTGTGCTGGGTGGTGGTGAGTGCAGAGGACTCAGTCCTCCCATTGGCAGACAGCAATTGGCTTGGAGTCATTTTGGAGTCAGGCAGGATAAGCCCGGGGCCAAGACTGCTACCTGCTTCTTCGAGCAGCTCCAGGTTGGGTGCAGACCTGCAGAAGTTGCTTGAACTGAGTCCTGCTCCCATGTGCATTCCAGACAACATTACCTAGGTTCCAAACCAGCTGAGTCTGCAGGCCCTGGCCAGCTCCATTCCCATGCAAATTCCAAGGACCCTTGTGGGCCGGTACCCAGCTCAGTCCAGAAGCACCATCAGATACCTGTAGCCAGCACTGGCTAGAAAAACCAAGCAGTCTTGCTTCAGAGAAATTGTAGCCAATGCTGGAAGTTCCTGGGACCCTACTACCCACGTGTGTGGAAGAAATCAGGAATATGTTAAGACGAAGAAGGAAAAGGCAATCTCTGGCATCCAACCCAAGTAGGGCAAGTCCAGGAAAGGGAAACATGGAAGAGATTGGGAGTCGCATGCCTGAAATGTCAAAAGTGATGTCAACTGAAGTACAGAAACAACTTTATGAGGCTATAAAAGAAATTAGAACAGAAATTCTTTACCAGGTAAAAGAAGAAATGAAAAACATACTAAAAAAATTACTAAGCACCTCTAAAGAAGACACAGATTAAAAAAATAGAGGAGTATAGGAAAATGAGGGAAACCATGAATGAACAATATAACAGATTTAGAATGCATGAAATTGATTCAAAGAGACATCCAGGACATTAAAAGCTGCATTGAAAGCTGGCAAAACCACTTGAAAGAAACTGAAGACAGACTTTCAAACCTTGAAGACAGGTTTGCAGCTTGTGATCATGAAAGAAAAGATCTCTTAAAAATAACAAGGAATCAGGAAGTGACAATTCAACGGCTGCAAGACATCTCCAAGAAACATAACTTTAGAATAAAAGATGTGAGTGAAAAAGCAGGGGTCAAGACAAATGACATGAGGACTCTATTTACAGAAATAATTTCTGAGAACTTCCCAAGTATGAGAAAAGAATATGACATTCAAATAAGTGAGGTATATAGAACTCCAGCTAGCCATAACCAAAACAAATCTATACCCAGACATATAATAATCAAGATCCCAGAAATTCAACACAAGAAAAGAATATTAAAAGCTATTAGAGAAAAGAATCATCTATAAAGGAAAACCCATCAGAATCATAACAGACTTCTCAACACAAACCATCAATTCAAGAAGACTGAAGTGAGGTATTACAAATCCTGAAAGAAAACAACTTCCAACCCAGACTGATATACCCTGCAAAAATTTCTTTCAAAATTAATGGAGAAAAAGGATACTTGCATGACAAAGAACAACTTGAGGAATTCATGACCACCAAACCAAGCCTACAAAGAATACTAAAGGACATTCTAGAGAGCGATAAAAAAGACCATGGTGTCAGGAACAATGGCAGAAAGGGACCATCAAGTGGGGGCAGTTGATTGAATGGAGAAGAAAAATAGGGAGGCAATGGCAGGAAAATAGCATGACAGAGACAATGCAGTGCAAGAGGGCCATAACTATTAATGGAGATGGCCTCAAAGCACCAATAGAAGAAACACAGGCAGAGTGGATCAGGAGACAGGATCAATCAATATGCTCTATACCAGAAACACATTTAACTAGAAAGAAAATTCATAGACTGAAAGTCA
>RJWT010027406.1:0-15566 GCA_004365215.1 Cuniculus paca | reverse complement strand
TGAGCTCTGGATCAGAATGACTTCAATGCCCCTTCCACTTCGTGACTCTGTGACCTTGGGAAGTTGTGACACTCCTGGAGTCTCTTTTCTCATGCACTGTGAGGTGATCTCTGTATTGAATGTCATGGCGGGCTGCCCAGATAGCCCCACTGCAGCTTGAAGAATTTGTCCCCAGCTTCTAGGAATACTGACGGCCAATGTCACTTGCTTTGCCTCCCACATCCTCTCCAGGACATCTGACATCCCATGATCATTGATGGGGTGTGGGACATATAAAAGCTGAGGGGCCCCTGCCCCAACACAGGCCAGCTCTGAAGGGCCACCCAGCCCCAGGGCTCCTGTGGGGTCAGCAGAGACAGACACCCACTGCAAGGCTACCATTGCGATATCCGTCTCTGCACAGTGCCTCCCGCCTGCTGCCCTGTGGCCTTCACTGCCAACGGGCACTGATCCAAAGGCTTTCCACGGTAACCCTCCTGCACACACATCTCCTTCCCTCCACATCTGACTCCTGGAGAATCTAAGCACAGCTCCTATCTCACAGGCTTCTACAGATGAGAAGAATAAGCCCAGCAGAGCCGCGGAGCACAGCATGGTGTACAGTAAGCACTCGATGAATTACTGGGTTGAAAGAATAAATAATGCTTTGTCCATTCCACAAATAAAAACTATAAAACAAGAGAAGTTCCAAGAACATCCATCCTGGCAGAGGCTTATCTATGTCTAAATTATATTGAGAACAACATTTAAAAGAAAACAGGCAAGGTGATTTGTAATATTTCAACACCATTTCTTTTCCTGGTCCCAAAACTCTTCATCAGGCCTGAATCCAGCTGCAAACTGTGCAAGAAGAAAACTATGAACTCGCCATTCTGGAAAACTGTGATTTTTGCCCAACTTTAGACCAGTTATGTTATTTTTCATATCAGTCTGGCAAATACTGAGATGTGAATGACAGGCAACTCTGCCAGCTTCTTTCTTGGAAACCTCCCAGCTGTGTTTGATGTCTTACATTTCCTCCTCAATTCTGATTCTTGCAGCAGACTTGGTAAAGATGCAAAATGCCTCCCATCTGTGTGACCTCACTCGCACGGGGTGACAGATACAAACCCTGGGGGAGCAGTGGCCGGCAGTAGGCTGTCTGCCTCCACACCCGGCGCGCCAGCTCCTTCTGCAACTCCATCTCCTCTTTAAACCCTGACTGATCACCTCAGGGTTTATTTGTCACAGTAGCACTTCCTATGCTGAAGGTAAAGAGAATATTATACTCATTAACTCTCCAGGCCAACCCAAGAACTTTTTTAAAAAATCACTAGGAGAATCACTGGTCTGCAGCCCAGGGCAGAAGGCAGCTTGTGGCCTCCTTTGCATTCCTTTCCCTCCCCTGCAAATGCGCGCCCAGCCCATGTGGAACAGGCACCATCACCACCTCCAAGGACCAAGCTCCTCAAACTGAACAGCAAAGAAACATCCTAGAATGTCATCATTTCCACTGAGCCCCGCCGCTACTCCAGAGGGGCTAGGATTCAGCAGGTAGAACGACCTTCTCAGTGACACCTCTACACTGACATAAAACATAGTGGAAAGGAATTGTTTTCTTCAAGACAAAATGATGTCTACGTCAAGAATATTCTTCCACCTTTTCGTGTGTCACTGCTAACACTGCTTTTTTTTGTTTGTTTCTGGTACCGGGATCGAACACATGACCTCATGCTTGCCAGGCAGGCACTTAAGCCACTGAGCTAAATCCCCAGCCCCTAACACTGCTTTTAAAATTACATCTGAGGAGAAGACACTTGGAAAGATGGTGTCATTTGTCACAAGGTATGCTGAAAATCACTCTCAAATGCCTGTTTTCTCCCCTCTTACCAAGACACCTTGCTTAGTTACGTGTCATCCCCTCAAAAAGGTACCATATGGAAAACTTTCACCCCTAGAGTCTCAGAATATTTCCTCTCTGAGGGACACAGATAAAGATTGTACATTAAATGGTTCCTATAAAATACCCTGAACAAAGACTATTATTTATATGGAACATTCATTTGTGCTGTATCTCATGATCTACCGACAGAGTTTATTGGTCCATATTCCTGGCCAAAGGCAGAGACAGAGGTAGATTTCAGGCACCTGGAAATCTATTATCACAGGACTAATGCCTGTGCCTTTCACCTCTATAGATCTGGTTTCACGGCGTCAGTTAAAAGTGCATTGGGTGGTCTTATCTGACCCACATTGATGACCGATGATGCAGGTCAGTCTAGCAAAGTGCCGTTGCTTGGAACATGCTTTTAGTAGGAGTCAACCAAGGCAAATGCTCCATTCTGCTAAGTATGCTTCCTTCTCAGCTCATTGATCCCTGCTCACGCTAACTGTGCAAAATTATAAAGTAGAAAGGATTACTCTGGAGTTACTGCGAGTCTAGAGTGTAGAGTGGGAAAGAGAGACATAGTAGTGGAATAAGTGACAAAATACCTGCATTCCAGTCCAGGCAAGCCTTCAGCAAGTCACTGCCTTTCTGCACCTCAGTATCTTTCTCTGTAAGGTGGGGCTAACAACCACCTCCACATCTTGAGGGGGATAGGAAAAGAAGAGCTCATGGCTAGGAAAAGCTGCAAATCCTTTACAAATGACAGAATTCCTGCTATCTTTTCTAGCACTTATTTTCACTTCTGAAGTTTTGCACAAGCCCAGTACCTTACTTGACCCTTCCCCCACACCGACAAAGTGCCTCAGCCTGGGCCTTGCCTGCTCCCACTGTACCAGGAATTTTCTAATCTCCCTTCCCACCAGGTCTGATCTCTGCTAGGTGTCCACTGAGAACCTGATATTCCCTGTAATGCTATGAAAGAAAGTGCTGCCAAGTACTCAGTCAACGAACGTGAATTTCCCAGAGCAATTTCAGCACTGCCACTGGATGGCTAGGAACTGAAGAGCCTGAAGGTATAGCAATTTTCAAATGTGAGAGAAGGGGTGCTGATTTTCCCAATATCATTCCAGGAACCAGGCGGAGTAGTTCAGTGCCAGTTCAGTCCAGAAGAACATAAAGACTGCCATGCACCCACATTCCAAACTCATATCCCAAAATCCACACCTCGAAGCAAGGTAACTGTCAGCAACATGCCTCACCTGTGATTCTAACAGAAAGACATCAATGGAACCTCCTGCTGGTAGCAAATGAATTGTTCGTCCTTTAATTCTTTCATAGTACTTCAGAAATAGCAGTCTGCTGCATTGGAATCAGACTCTTTGTAAGCCGGCTCAAAATTATCCACTTGAGGGTTGCTGGTGAATATATTTTTTTAATCCAAATAGGTTTCTCTGCACATCCATCAATGATTCTGGGTCTCTATCCTATAGTTTCAATTTGGTTTATTCTCAAGAAAGACAAGCTAGGAGTCATACAGACCTGAACCAAACCAGTAGAGAGATAACTATTCTGTCCTGAAATCCTAGCAAGGCAAATGTTCAAGTCCCTAAAGGATTTTTTGTTTGTTTTGTTGTGCTTTTGTTCATGGCACTGAGGATTGAACCCAGGGCCTTCACACTGAGCTACATACCCAAACTTCTTTCATTTCTAGTATGTTTTTAGGCAGGATTTCACTAAGTCACCTGGACTGAGGTTAAAATTGCAATCTTCTTACCTTAGCCTCCCAGGTTGCCTGGCAAGGGAAATGTTTTTACAAAAATCCCTGCATGGAGTACCCCCAGGGTACCCTACTACACTGCCATCTCTACTCCTACCCCAGGAAGATCTAAGGTCATGCAGTCAAAGTCATCCTGTCAGAGTACGGCTCTGGGGAAGAAAACAAAAAAGCTTTTAACTCCCGAGAGTCAGCCATGCTGGGACCGGGAGGAGCCGATCAAGGATCCAACTAGCCAGCCTTCCTGGTAAGCCGTGCAGATCGTGCAGGACCCAGGAAGACAAGGAAAAGCCAGAAACTCCCGAGAGTCAGCCATGCTGGGACTGGGAAGAGCTGATCAAGGATCCAACTAGCCAGCCTTTCTGATAAGCTGCACAGACCGTGTGGGACCCAGGAAGAGAAAAAAGTCAGTGTCTCCTGTAAGCCTACCAGCATGCAGACTGAAAATCACCAAACCCTCTCACCCCATAAGCCACCACCTGGTCTGGAGGTCAGCCTGAGCTAATAGCAATTGAGGTACAAAAAGCACCTGAAGGATTGTATTGTTAGGCTGAATTTACAGGCATGGGGTTGACAGTCTGAGCATGTATAGGAAGGATAACGGTATGCAATATGGTAAATATGGAGTTTTTTTTGGTCTTGTTTTTAAAGTCTAATAATGTTCTCACTGTTTTGTTTTATTCTTAATTTTTTTTCTTTACTCAATATTCTATTTTGATTGGTTTTATTCTGTTTTGTTTTGGTCTGATTTTGCTATAACTGATGGAATGGAAAACTACTGTGAAGATAACAAGATACACTACTATAGTAGCCATTGTTATTTTCCCATTACCCTGCTTTGATATTCTGTACCAATTTCAGTGCCGTGTTTTGACTGAATTTATTCTGTTTTGTTTTGTTGGGTTTTACTATCTTTAAAATTAAAAATTTAAAAAAAAAAAAAGAAACAAAAAAACTTTTAACCCCTGACCCCAATTTACCATTCCTCACTCACATCTATTCCTAAACCATGTTTTACAAAAGAGCTCATTCCTCAGGTTTTAGGGAAAAACTTACAAGGAGAAACACAAAGAGTTCAAGGTCTGACAGGAGACAGATGATGAGTTCAGGGGCTACATCTGGGGAGGGGCAGGTGCAGAGATCTAGATAGGAAGGGATGAGCAGGTGTTGCTGCTGTCTGTGTGTGGATGGACACCGATGGCCTTTGCAGCACCAAGGACAGCTGCACCTGGACCTTCCTTAGCATCTCAAGAGTTTACTCTGCATTGATGATAATAATTGAGGAACTTATTCAAAATACAGGTTATCATTTCCCCCCACCCAGAAATGGATCAGTGGGTCTGTATTCGGGGGTCTGCATTTTTCAAGCAGGGTTTCATGCATGCTCGGCAAGCACTCTGTCACTGAGTCACACTCCTAGATGGCAGAGAAGGATCCTGCATTTTTAGCCAGATTATTATGGTCAGAGGCCTCTGGCTACTGATCTCGTTAAACAGAGCAAAGTGTGCAATGAGGTTGAGGCAGAAGCTCTGGGCCTTGTCAATGGGACTTGAATGTGTGGGTGAAACCCCAGGGGAAGGTATGCATGAGGATACCAGAAGGGAGCCGGACGACACAGCACACACCTATAATCCCAGCAACCAGAAGGCTGCGGCAAGAGGCTCCCCAGGAGTTCGAGGCCAGCCTGGGCCACATAGTGAGATCATGTCTCACAAAAACTAAAGAAAGAGGAAAAAAAAAGATACTGGAAGGGAGGAATGTTACTTGAGAGAACTCAGCTGGCGTGTGTAGCTACACAACGTGTATGTGGTGTGTAATCATTGCCTTTTGGGGTTTTTAAAGACATATGCCATGAGCCTCAATTGCTTAGAAAGCTGAAAGTGAGGGGAAAATATCTAAGAACAGTACCCATAAGCAACAGCAATGAACACTTGGGAAGAATAACCATATTTGAACTCAGTGAGATGATACAGGAACCCCATTTCTGTGTTTTTCCTCACTCGCACAAGATATGAACAGTGTTTACAATGTGTTTGGTGTTGTACAGAGAAGAGATTTACAGCATTTAAAATATATTTATAACTATCTATGCTGTCTATTTTATTGTCAACCATCTCAAAATGGAATATTCCAGTGATGTTTTCTGGGGGAACTCAATTTTGAATGTGCTCAGAGATAGTAATGAGTACCCAAAAAGCTTTTCCTAATATTTCATAAGAAATACCTTATATTTTTCTGAGTTCAGGCCATATAAGCCAATATTGAATGCTACCAAGTAGGTTAAAAACCTTTTTAGTAAGCCATAATGCAAAACAATAGCAGAGGGCCATGATAGTAAAAGGCTGGGGAAATTTCATTTCAGAGGACTCTCTTACTCTTTGGTTATAGGCAGGCAACTAACATTTTGCTCAGTCTAAAGTCAAATTCATTTCGCAATTTAAGTCTTTCTAAATGTTCTGCTCCAGATCTCTCTGGAAAGCACAAAACACTACATCTGCCATTGAGTCACATGCAATGCCAGGTTGAATTTTTGTATTTTAATGATTTTATTTTGGTCCCAGGGAAAAAAAAAATGAGGCAAGAAAGATAGAGGAGCTGTCAGAAAAAATGAGCACATTCCAAAAGCCAAATAAGCTGGCTCCCAAAAAAAGCATCACTTTCTTTGTTGTTCATCATATGCTAAAGTGATTTGCATATTGTTATTGAAGGTGGAAATTTCCATTGCTTTTCCATCATCCCAAAAGACAGTGACTTCCCCCATTCTACTTTGTTGCCATGGGAACAGTGATATACAGTAGGACAAAGAGCAAAGGTAACAAGCTTGAAACAGTGATATTAACAGAGCAGTCATCTGAAAAAAGCATGGAGGCTTCTTTGCATTGAACAAAAAAATATATTCATGTATATATATGTTATAATGTATAATAGTTATAATCTGTCCTCACAGGAATAATATAATAAAGACATCTTAGCCATATGTGTTTCAACTGATCTTATTTTCTAAAACCTGAAATTTTTTGAGGTTAGGAGAATAGCTCCTGGATTTCCAGAAGGGGTCCCAAGTGAGTTGGCCCTAAAAGCTGAATATTTTAAAACCTGAATAAAAATAATAAATTACATGCTACAGAGGTTGAATTTGATTTACTGTTTTATCCTCTCAAGTGTTAAATGGCATTTAGTTTTGCTTATATAAAAAAGAGACTAGCTTAAAACTTGCCGTGCTAAGTTGGTAGAAGTTGTTCCAGATTCCTCTCCTTCACAGGGGATTTCTATGGCCTAGGTTATCAAAAGTGGAGGTAACCTGGAAGTTAAATAACTCTGCGCTGAGTTTGTGTGTTCAAGACAAGTACGGAACCTTGAGCGCTCTAAATCTTTGCACCCTTCTCTGGAAAATAACATGACACCACTTATGTCATGAAGTTGTATAAAGGTTTGGCCTAATAAAAATTTCGGCACATTATTGGGCATTTAATAAATGCAGAAATGGTGACATTAAAACTGATTTTCTCAGCGTGCTCCCGGTTGAATGGAGGAGACAGTTTAGAGGATCCTAGTGGGTGGCTCGACATTTAGGAGAAAAGGATCTGGGCTTGGCCTAAAACTTGCTGTAAATGGTCCATAAAGTGGGTTATCCACACAAGCAGATAATCAAATGTTGGCTGTACGTGGACAGTTTCCCTCATCCACCCAAGATAAAGGCACTGGTGGGCATGCTAATTCCAGGTCGCGGTTTGACACCGGGCTCTGGAGCTGCTGGCTTTCCCCACAAGCTCAACTATTTAGAGCACAGAAGTATCAAATTATAATATCCGCCCTGTGGCAGAAGCAATTTGGGAGCAGTGCAAACTCCTCCCTCCTCCTCTCTGCCAGCGTCCAGACTGCTAACTACTTGGTGCCAGTGGTTACGGATGATTCCATTTCCAGAAATGCAATGCAGCTGGAAAATATTTTTTCTCATAGTGGAAAAAGCCTGCACTGTGAGGTATCTTTGCAGCAAACACAGGAAGCCATTATGATCCATATAGAAATTAACTCTAATGCAATGTAAAGCGCATGATTTAACAATCTCACAAGAGGAAATAAAGGCCCTGTTGGTAACATGTCCGCATCTCACATTATCATTTGTAATTACTGACTGTCAAGAAAACTGGTCCTCTTCACTACAAATGTAGCTGAATGAAATTAGAGATTGTTTGGAATTACAGATTGAGAGGTTCTGAGGTTCTGGCTATTCAGTTCCTTTAAGTATTTTATGAAAAACAGAGAAAATAAGCACACAGTGACTCTTACATTTTGTTGTTTCTATTTTTACCACATCAATGTGTTGGAGGACCTTAACACCAGGAATTCATTCAAAAGGTTTAAATAGGTCTCACTTAGTTCCTTTGTTTTTCTTCCTGGGTCAAGAACTCCTAGTTCGATTTAGGTTAACAGTATTGGGAATGAAACCTCTACTTACTGGGACCAACCTTGAGTCATGAAATGTGGCAAGCACTCATTGCATTATCTTGTTCATTCCTTACAATAGCCCCAAAGTAGGTACATTGCATTTGAGGGGTGGTGCAGAGGTACTGGGAATCAAACTCAGCACCTCATGCTTGCCAGGAAGGTATGCTGCTTTTGTAAAAGAAGAAACCAAGGCTGGGAGAAGCTAAAATCATTTGTTTAAGATCAAAAAATGAGAAATTGCTAGAAATTGCTAGAGCCAGGATAAATCTTTTGCTTCCAATCCAACTGTTCTTTCTGCAAGCACTAGGCCACCAAACAGAACTTCCTTGAAAGTTGGAAGTGAAACCTTCCCATAACTTTGGTAATGGTCACTCAGTTGGCCTTTGATTGTCAGGATGACACACTATATTCCTTCCACTAAAGTCTATGACAATGATTCCAATTCTCGTGAGTGTGTGCTTAATACAGATCCATAGTTACCAACCCCAACCAGCCTAGTAGAGCCCCCAAGGAAAGGAATGGACATCTAAGGGCTCCGAATGATTCCAGTGTGTTGAAAATCACAATTTTAAGATACTGCATTTTAGGGCTGGTGATCTAGCTCAGTGGTCTAAGCGCCTGCCCGGCAAGAGCAAGGTCATGAGTTCAATCTCTGGTGCTGCAAAAAAAAAAAAAAAAAATAAGATACTGCATTTTATTAATCCTAGGAAGCCACTGACTCCAAGTCACATCATAATTTCAAAGTTGTAAAACAGGAGGGATCACAAAACATGAGGGATTACAGCACATGATAATGATTTGCATCCATTTAATAAAACTCTTCTCTTTATAACAGTACATAATTGGAAATGCTGATTATATTACCAAAGCATTGTTAGGAATGACATACTTTCAAATATGACTGGATAAGTTTAAGTAAGTACAGCTGACTTATGCAACCAATAAAACCCCTTGGGTAGGGAAAAATTGTGGCCTGGTACTCTGTATGCATGGTTCCTACACATGGTTGCCTCAGTGGTGAAGAATGTCACTTCCTGGCTGACCTGGGGACATCAGGAGATTTAGGAGATCTTCATACATAATGTTATATTCATTGTATATATTATATAATTATATTCATTTGTATATATATAGCAAAGATTGAAGGGGAGGCCTTGACTTGACCTCCTAACTTCAGAAGCTTTTTAGAATCTATTCTGAGATTCCTTATGAAAATTTCTGGAAAAGCAAACTTTAAATGAACCTACATGGTCAGACACAACTCTTGCTGTACTTAATGTAAGTAATTAGGCAAATTTTAATGACTAAAATTATTTTGCAAACAAACTGGTTGTGGTAGAAATAAAGATTAGAGAGAGAAAAATCAGCTCTCAAAAGATAACTATAGTGTACCAGTTAGAGTATTTTATTCTAATCTTGGTTTGTTTTTTGCTGTTGTTTTGGGGGTTTCTTTATTCCTTTTTGTTGTGATGTTTCACTATTGACTAGATCCTAAATTTTTATAGTTTCCTCCAGTACCTTGCTATAATTCTCTAAGCTAATATTTTAAAGTTTTCTCTCACTCTGCTGATTTGAAATCACTGAATTAAACTGCCCTTTTTCTGAAGTCCTGTAAGCTAAAGCTGAACAACTTACTATAATCTTCAGAAAACTGAAGTGCAGTTTTAGATCACTTTTAATATCTAAGTACATTTAATTAGGATATCCCTAATTTTTAATGAGAAGTTATGACTTTAATTTTTATCATTAATTGCAAATTTTTCAAGTATGTGAAACATATACTCATACTCACTATATTTAATAGATATCAATGTTTTGCCATATTTAACTCAAGTCCCTTTAGATTTAAGGAACAAAACACAAATACAGCTAAAATGCAAACCATCCTCCATGCTTTCCCCTCTTTTAAGAGGCAACCACTATGCCATAATTAGTATGTATCGTTCATATGCATAATTTAGAACATCTGCTATTTATATCTTTAAACCATATACTATTTATATATTTAAACCCATATACTATTTTTAGAGTACAGAGTGGTATTATACTATACATGTCCCTTTGCAATTTTTGTTTCACTTTAAGATTTAGTTGTTTTAGTACATGTAGATCCAATTCATTTATTTTAACCACCATATATTATTCTGTTGTATAAATATAACACAGTGTATTCATTCCTCTATCCCACTGGTGCCTAACTCAAGCATGGGTCAGAATTACCTAGATTCCTCAAAGTGCAATATTCATGTAAATGAGTGTGGCTGTGTCCTATAATATTTTTCTGTGGGCATAAAACTTGTATTCCATATGATCTTTACCTGATATAGTGTGCTACTTGTCTTTGACTTTTTTTGAAGTTCTGTAAATGTATTTTATTCTTTCAGCCACAGAAAGAGTTAGCTGGTTGGATTCGAGCCCCAGGGCTGTATTAGCAAGGTGCCACTCCAGTCAGTTGAAGACTGGGCCATTTCACCCATGTTGCTGTCTGTTGCATACAGTGTCCTTGAGCACTGGAGCAAGCCTGAGAGTAAATGTTAGAATGAAATAACTGAGTCACGGGTGAACTGCACCTCCCTTACTGGCTGTTACCAAATTTATACCACAAAACCTGCCGGCTACCACCAAGAATGCCAAGTTCCCCTAGGAGCTTGAGCACCCCGAGGGCAGCAGGTCCTTTGCAGCTCCTGTGTGAGGTGATGACTCCTGCTGTTCTCATCTGCCTTTCCCCTGCATCCAGGAGGCTGAGCATCTTCCCAGACGTTGCTGGGCATTTGCCTTTCCACTGTCCTAAACTGTGTCTTCACAGTTTTCCCACTGTTTAAAATTACTGTGATGCGAAACCCTTTTTATATATTCTAGATACCTCTTGCTTATTGAATTTTAGAAATGGAAACAAACTGCCCAGTCTGAGATAACTTTTTTTTTTTTGTCTTTTTGACACAAGGTCTCACTATGCAGTTCAGGCTGGCCTTGGGCTCACTTTGTAGCCCAGGCTGGTCTTGAACTGGCGATGATCCTCCTGTCTCAGCCTCCCGAGTACTGGGATTACAGGAGTGCGCCACCATGCCCGGCCTTATTTTTTAATTCACTTATAATGCTTTGTCATGTAGACTTTTACTGACTTCAATGTAGTCAAATGTATAAATCTTTTCCTCTGTGGTATGTTCCTCATACGTTTTATTTAAGAAATCTCCAACTGAGCATGGCGGCACACACCTGTAATCCCAGCACTTCGGAGGCTGAGGCAATAGAATCTCTGCAAATTCAAGTTCAAGGCCAGCCTATTCTATAATGATGAGACCCTATCTCAGAAAAGAAAAAAAAAAACTCTTTCTGTTCCAAATTCTTAAAATTATGATGATCCACTTTTTCTCCTAAAAGCTTCTAAATTATGATTTTCAAATTTAGCTCTTCAATCTACTTGGATACTGCTTCTCTCCTCCAACCAGAGTATGAATTAGAATATTGTCTATACTGAGTTATAATTCCACCTCTGTGTTAACTACAAAGTTATGTGTAGGGCTTTTTTAATGAAGAGAAAAATAAAAAACCCTACCAAGGGTTTACACTAGAAGCATAGACATAGAAAAAAAGTTAACAGGTTACAGGGCAAGTAATAAACAATATAATTTCTATGATAAGTCAACCAAGACACATGTCAACAATACCAGAAAATGTCTGTTGAAAAGCAAAAACTTCAGCCACATTAGCTTTCCCATGTAACTTTCTGACAAAACAGAGATAAACTATAAGTAAAAGCTTTAAATAGAAATCTACAAACTGCCCCCTCCAGAAAATACAGATAAAGAAAGTTAGGGTGATCTCTCCAAAAACAGGAGGCTAATAGCTGGGTTGGAACATTCTCCAGGTCAGTAATAATAGACATGCTGTAAGTGTAAAACCTCAAAAGCTGACTGCCAAGCAGAGAATCAGGTAAACCACAGTTGTGCAGTCACTGAAGACAGATGTCCAGAGGGACCAAACATACTCCACTGCACTTGGGTTTCTTTCCGAGCTCAACAGGAAGTAAAATTAACAGGCAAAGTATAGTCTCTGAGAAAGCACCCAACTATCTCACACTATGACTGAGTTTTGCTGAAGTATTAAGTTGAACTATATAAAACTGTCATTTCTCCAAGCAAAGTGGTTGACTACCTTCACCTTCATGTAACTTGACATAATAGAAAAAGGCAGTGCCAAGTGAACAATCACTCAGGAGTCTCTTGCTCAAAAGCTAGTCATAAGGGAATTTTCTACTCTGTTCCAAAGAAAAAGCTCACAAACGCTGGAATCACTGACTCCCTGCTCCCATGTCATCAGCACCCTGCAAAACTGGAAGTTTAGTTTTCTCAGACTAAACGAGGGAAGTCCCTGGCTCAGACACTCAGTGACTTCCTTCTCCAGCTGATCAGGATTATGATCTCAGGAACATTGTTCTAAATATCCGTTGCCCAAATCTGTCCTCTCTAACCCATGAGCAACGCTTTCCTCGGAAAGGGCTTCCCGTTCTGTTTTCCTACCCTCTGCTGTTGGATCACCCTGGAAATGGGATGGGAAGACTATAGAAATTAATTAAAACCATCTGTTACACTAAACAAACGAAGCACTGGAGTCTTTCAGAAAGAACCAAAAAGAACAAATTTTTCCTTTCAGAACATCCAGTGAATCCACCTCCTGAAGCATTTTCTTCCATTTGCCTTTTTCAACTGTTTCATACCAAACCCCAGCTCAAAAGCCACTGGGTGTTCATTCTTCCAGCTGTCTCCTGGGCAGTAAGAACTTCCAGCTTCTCTACACATAGGGGTTTCTGATGTTACACTGGATTTCCCATTGTGAGGCCAGGAAATCAGCTTATATCTGTACACCAGGGAAAGGCAAGGAAGTCCAATGAACTGTGTATCTCTGACTCAAATGCCAAGGTACACCCTTCAGACTGACTTACAGTCAATTTCAGATTTTCTCCTTTTGTTCCCCATATTTTCAACACTATCTCATGCCGCTTCCTTAGGGTCATAGCTAATTAAATAAGAACATCCTAAATGAAGGAAATTGAATTGGAAGCTTTAAAAATTATCTTCTCATCATCTAATTACATGAATAGCATATACGAGCACCCTAACTCCCAGCTAATTCCTTCTCTGAATCTTTAGATATTATATAATTTGAATATCAAACCTAAACTCACAGGGTGGGCATTTTCCACTGTTACGGTGACACACTCTTTTCAAGTTTTCCTAAAGTGCATTTTGCCTGAAGATTGCCTTAAGGTCACCCATGGTAGCCAGAGTTTTCAAAAAACATCTTCAAAAAATTGCTTTGAATATTCCAAGCTTTTCATCCCTCTATAACTCTAGACAGCGGTTCACCCAAATTAAACATGATCGAGAAAAGAAAGCTGAGACAAAATTACTGTTGTAGTTAGGGATTGCAAGGAAAACAATTATATACAGGACAGATAAATTATAGTAGTATTTTATGATAGTCACCAGAAGAGCTAAATACAAGAAGAACAGAAAATATGTTCACAAAGACCCAAGGAATCCAGCTGAGGGCCTGAATTCCACAGCAATGTCCTGCATGAGTCCACCTGAGGACCTATAACCTATGACAGTGCCCCCCACAAGTCCAATTAGAGGCCTAAAGCCCACGACAATGACTCATGCAAGTCTGTTTCACCAATTTGTGCTGGGAAGGCCCAAAGGTCGGCGGTGGAACCTACAAAGTCTGCCAGCGGAATGAAGGATCTGTGCCAGTAGGTTGAGGGTGCTGCACTGGAGCCAAGAAGTGAAGCTCAAAGTAAGAACCGGAGATGCCCTGAAAATTACCACAGCCACCCTCAATGACAACAAGGTTCCAAGCTCCTCCAATGATGAGAACATTCAAGGTCCTATCAAGAAGCCAGTGTGACAAGCTTCTCCTGGAGACTGAACACCACACTATGTTCCCCTCCAAAGCCAAGAAGCAGTAAAGACAAGACCAGAGCTCCCCCAAAGTGAACCACAGCCATTCTTAGCAACAACAAGGTCTCAAGCTACTCTGACAATGAGAACAGCCAAGTTCATATCAGGAAAGAAGCTCACAAGCTCCTTCACAAGAACCAACAGCAATAGGAGAAACAACACCATGGAGAGACAACGACACTGAACTCTTCCTCTCCAGTTCTCCCCTTTATCTTGGCAACCATCTTCAGATGGGCCATCTACGCTCAGCACCACACTGATTCACTGCAGCTGGGTGTTACAAGTTGACCACCAGTTATCAATCCACCAGGATTATAGAGCATTTTCATCTCCTGAAAACACTGGCTGTCTGACGTCCTTCTACAGTAATCCCCAAAACACTGGGCAGCATCATCTCACCAGCAGATATACAACTGAGAGCTTCAGAGAAAGAAAACTCAGCCTTCTTGCTGCCCATCAGATTCTCCTACCTCCTTGACTACTTCAGCATCTTATGGACCATCTTTTCCCATCTCTTTATCTCCAGTTTTGGCAGGGATCCCATGACCTCACCACGGTCTCTTGATAGCAAGTCCTCGCAAAAGGTTTGGAAGAGACAGGGTCAAAGCAATCACTGCTTCATTGCACCAATTCAGATTCCTGGGAGCATTTCAGAACTCAAATTAAATGAAGCAAAATTCCATGGGTAGAAATGAACTTCAGACATTGCTGGATTTGGAGAGCAAATGATATCATCAGAATTTCATCTGTCAACTCTCCTGAGTGGACTTCGTTCTTGGCTTTATCTTAAGGGTCCCCAGGATGTAGGCCTTCTGCATAACAAGCCAAGCCCAGCCTTACTGTGTGTCACCAGGAAACCACAGAGCAGCTCCCTTCCTGTCGCTGGCTACCTGCTCCCGGGTGACTCACCCTCTTCATGTGCAGACACCCAGGTACCAGGAAAATGGCCTGGAAGGAGCAATAGCCCAGGGGCAATGGCTTCAGCTGTTCTCCAGCTCTGTTCTTCCTCTGCTGTGCATTCTTGAGTAATTCACCACTCTGGATCCGTTTCCTCATCTCTACAATGGCGCTTCCTCCACGAAGTTTTCCCCAAGTGTCTGCCTGTCCCTTATCAAACTCCTCCCTTTCTTGGGACCACCCCCCACCCACCGTATGGCAGCTACCCTGGCACAGCAGATACTCCTGGCACAGCAGTTAGCTCCCGGGGAGCGGGAGCTGTCTTCTCTTCTCTGGATCAGCTCCCAAAATTGAGTCATCATCTTTTGTGATTATCCAGCCTTACCTTTGCCCTTCTTCACACCCACTTCTCACTACCCCACATTCCTCACTGTGTTCCATGTGACCCCCCAAATCATTTCCTTTGCTGCATGCAATGAAAATGGTTTCAGTGTAGCGTGATCCTGCTCGGACATCAGTGTTCAAGCCTCAGTTGCCTGACTGTTGCAGTCCCCATGCAAAGTGCTGTGAATCCATCTAGACTGCGCCCCAAGCACAAACACTTTTAAAGATAATGGAC
>RJWT010027405.1:0-15520 GCA_004365215.1 Cuniculus paca | reverse complement strand
CACTGTACTTGACATTGTGTCATATAGTTTTTTGCACCATTTTATTTTGAAGTTATTTTCAAACTTGCATAAAAGTTTTGAAAAAGTAAAACATTCTTTTGTAGTTTTCTTATTTTACTATTTTAATATCTTCTCTTTCTAAAATCTGTAATTTTCTTTCTGATCAGAGAAAGATATATATTTTATACACACACAAATTTCTCCCCAACCATTTGAGAATAATTTGAATAGTGTCTCTTTATAGTAAACATTTTAGTGTTTATTTCCTAAAAACAGGGATATATCTACATTACCATAATACAGTTACCAAAGCCAAGATATGAATATTGATATTCTTATGTACAGAATCTATGTAAATCTTGTTCCAATAATAAAGTTTAATAACACATTAATGCCCACTTTTAAAGACTAGAAAGCCTAGCAAATATTAAACACCACATCACATTTTCCTAGAAGTAGTGTTCTTTAAAGCAACAGCAAATATAACATGTGCATTCAGGAGATACAAAAGATATTTATAAAACTAGAAAAAAAAACCTAACATAAAGATGGTTTTAAAATTGCAACTGAATGTTTTCTTCAATATATTTCTTTTCAAACGATCAGAGAATGTTTGCAGTTGGTAATAAATATTCAAGCACCTTGCAAATGTCCTACCAATTCTCTTTCCTGATCTGTATATGCCTGTGGGATTAGAATAGGAATGCATAATTTAAATATAAATTGCCTGATTTGCATATACAATTAGTCATGCTACAGCTTTGATTGTAAGCAAAAATTATTGTCCTGTATTACCACTTAGATAGAATTTTAATTCACCTTGAATATTCAAACTAAATTAGACCCTGGCTGTATAGTTAGAAGGGCAGTGCTTCCCTGGTGCCCCTAGTTGTTTATGATAGGGTAATAAAGGCATCTTTGGCCCCCTGGTGTAGAAGGCACTGTAAGCTCAGTCTGCAATACCTTGATTCTATTCAGATTTTAAACGCATGCCTCGAAGCAGTCAGCACACTCTTAACATTTTTAGTTAATATTTTCAGTCTGGGTCATTCCCTTATATTTTCATTGGTAAAATCTAGCAGACAGTAATTACAAACAAATGTTCTTCAGGAGTAATGCTCCTGAAGTGATAGGCACAAAAGTCATGACTGTGAATTACTTGTACAGAAGAATTGCTGGTAGTCCTAAAATAAAGTAGAATACAGATAGTTGTGGGAAATAAACCAGAGGAATTTAAGAAAATATAGGAATCTGTGCATCTCTTACATTTTTAATCTACAGTAAAACATTTTTATTAGGAATCTATGTTTTTAATTAAACAGAACATTTAATTAAGGTGCTTTTTAAGTGGGTGAAACAATTAAGTGCAAACACTTGAATGAAACATGTCATAATTAGTTTTAATAGAGTGTTAATTGGTACTAGGTTTGCCAAGTTAATAATTACTGCTTATTAAATTTTCAATTAATCATTGTCATTTTGCTTTGAATAAAGATGAAAATTAGATAAACTAATTCAGGGGGAGGATATTTTCCCTTGTTAATTAGAACAGTTAATTTTTTAAAATGGAAATTACTTGTTTTAGTTGTCAATCTTATGTTGTACATTAGTTGAATCTTTGCACCCTTACTGGAGCCAAAAATAAGAGCTCGTTGAACACCTTGCTGATTTGCAGTTGGGACTGACTGTATTGGCTGGTGATAGATGCTGTCTGGCCAGGGCAACAGTTGGTTATTTAGAACCTTTGTATACATGTGATGAGGTCAAAGGACAACAGCTTAAAACTTAGAGTATATTAAAAGCCAGTCATTTAGTCTATTGAACTATATATCTGTATTACTCAGAAGTGACTTCATAAAAAGTAAAACCAGATCATCTATTTCATCATCAATTTTGTTTGTTTGTTTGAGATAGGGTCTCATTATGCAGTTCAGGCTGGCCTTGAACTCACTATGTAGCCAAGGCTGGCCTCAAACTTGCAGTGGTCCTCCTGCCTCAGCCTCCTGAGTGCTGGAATGACAGGCATGCACCACCACACTTGGCTCATCAATTTTATTTTAAAAGTCTGTGTTAATTGCTGAGTTATCTTCTAACTCTTGTGGTTAACCAGAAAATAGTGGTTTGCACTCATTTCTTTGTACATGTAAAATGTGCCCCTTCCTATTTTCTGAATGCTTTGCCCACAGACTTCCTGGATTCATGTTAACAGCGTTGGGGAACTCTTGTCTTCATGTGTCTGAATGGCCTGGACAGGTGTCTTGTGGATAATCTTGTCCTTTTAGTACTAAGTGTGGTCTCAGAACCATGTCTATAGACACTAGCATGGAAGGAAAGTGGTAGAAATCATATATACATTTTAAGTACATTTCTAGAAATGCAAGTTAAAAGAAAGTGCTTACTCCAGTTCTCACTCTTTGCTTCCCTAAGTGAATTTCAAAGATTGCTAGTTTTTCTAGACAGCGGGAGCTGCACAGTCGTTTGAATGAGAGGTCTGCCTGCTCTGTAAGGCTCTGTTCAGGGGTGACCAGTGTCCAGGGGCCTTCACTAATGCGGCTATTCTTGGTCTGTTCTGCCCTGTCGGACCCATCCACAGAGGAGGCCGTGAACGAAGTGAAGCGCCAGGCCATGACGGAGCTGCAGAAGGCCGTGTCCGAGGCGGAGCGGAAAGCCCACGACATGATCACGACGGAGCGCGCCAAGATGGAGCGCACAGTGGCTGAGGCCAAGCGACAGGCGGCGGAGGACGCGCTGGCCGTCATCAATCAGCAGGAGGACTCGAGCGAGGTGAGGTGGGGGCTCCCCAGGAATGAGGACGGTTTCCACCACCAGAGCGCTCTTTGGATTCCAGGAGATGACGGATCACAGCAGATAGTGGATTTTAGACAAAGCTTTGGGGAAGAAAATGTAGACTAATTTGGAGAAGTGGGGACACTTGTGGAAATCATGTTTTCTTTATTAGAAACCTAAAAGAAAAAAAATTAGATTAAAAAGGTTTTTAATGTATTTGACAATAGATTAATATGAAATTCTTGTAACTTTCCAGCACTATTTAAAGACTCACAATTTGGCTCTGTGTGTCACACGCATACACACACACACACACACACACACACACACACACAAGGTTTCGTTCTAACAGAAGGGTTCTAATAGGTTGTGGTCTCCAAAGATGTAGGGCATCCTGGGATCAGATTCACTTCTTTAGCTATTGGTTTTAAAGTCTGATTATAAAAACATGTTTTTATATCAACTAAATATTTCTAAAAGATTTTGTATGCCTTCTGTATTTCCACATTATTTTTCATAACTATTAAGACGGTCCTTACATAACATTGCTGTCAGAAGTAAGATTATTTAGTATTATTCTAATGTATTAATTCCACACACACACATACACTTGCACTCACAAATAGCCCAAATGACTCAAAGGATCTGGGAAGTAAATAGCTAAAATATAACAAAACATAATTTTAAAAAATGTCCTATAAAAGCAGAGCAACATAGACATGCTCTACACTAATTAATACAGCGTCATACTCGTCAACCCCAAAGAAACTTTAGCTAAAAGGCTACAATTAGCTAGTCTCACAAAGCTGAACTCAAAGGCATGAACTGATAAATCAGTGGTCTACTATAATACATATCTATAATTTGTGAGGGAGAGTCAGAATTTAATTTGAACCAGGCTTTTTTGTAGATGAAAGACGCTGCGGGAATCACTCAATGCCCAGAGTTTGTATTTAATGTGTAGCAGATGAATAACAAGGGGACAAAAGGAATTGATTTTCAACATTTGAAAGTTTCTCAGGAAGAGAGGGACAAAGGGAAGTTTATCTACCCTTTAACTGCTGACTTTTCCATTGTTGACCTAAACTAGACAGAAATTCAATTTTATTGGCATCTAGCAGCTGAGATATAGAAGGACTTTGAACATTTTTTTTCAGAAAAAAGTTTTTATTAGCATCTTTTCGAGAGAACTTTTGTACATGTTAGTGACATTGTGAGACACTTATCATCCTGCAAAACAGCTTGCTCATGAATGTTTTAAGGCTATGTATATGTTAAGAGTATTATATAGGTCCCTGAATTCTAAAACCAAATGTCGAGGAAGAAACTGTGAATTAACAAGTCTTATGGGTGTGGTGGTGCATGCTTGTAATCCCAGCACTCAGGAGACTTGAGGGAGAAAGATCATTGCGAGTTTGAGACCAGCCTGGGCTACAAAGTAAGCTCAAAGCCAACCTGAGCTGCATAGCGAGACCCTGTATTAAAAAAGACAAAAAGAAAAGAAGTCTTTGCATTTGGACAATGACATAGTGTATGCTTTTGGTATCTACTGTACAAGCTTTGTATCTTTATTATAAAATCTATCCAGGAAAATATATGATTTTGACACGACTTTTTAACTTTAGATAAATAGGGTATATTGAGTTGACCTCAAGTCTGCAAAGCTTCCCGGCCCCTCTGCTCAGCCAGAAAAACTGGCTTCCTTGGATGGGCACAGAGCGTCCTGTTCCAGTTCCACTATCATTAGTGTCCAGGGTGGGGACCTGGTCAGGTTAGGATCTGGTGGCCCTCCTATCTGCCAGGATGGTTCAGTAATTTTTAGAGTTCTCATGTATGATGTGATATTCAGGAATTTTCTTGATGATTAACTATTTGACCCCAAATAAGGCCCACATAGCATTGTGCTTCAGACATTTAAAACTCTTCATTTCCTCGTGGGAGGTGGAGGATAAGTCTGACTATGATAGTAACTGGTTGAAAAAAAAGTACATATACATTCCCATTAAATGTCATGGTTATTGATTTTCAAACTATATTAGAAATTAATGGACCCTCTTTTTGTGAACTACCCAGGGAAGTGGTTATATGATACATACACCTTTAAATTACACACATCCCTTTATTTGTTTATGCTTTCAACAAATTCTTGAGCTTTTATTATGTATCAGGGATAGTGCTGGCACTGAGGTGCAACAGTTAGCTGCAATTCACTGAGCCAAGTAACTAAATTATAAGGGTCATAAAAAGTTTAACGCAAAGGCTTCTCCTACTCGAGGATGACCAGGACTGGTTAGCAGCTGTCCTCCACCACTCCCCACCTACCCCCCACCCCTTCCTGCGTTTTGCTGCTTCCTCAGGAAGTGGGCATGCTTCGATCATGTGAGAAACAGAGGGAAGACAGGCAGGGAAGCTTCGGAAGCAGGTGGCCCTGTGGTAGTGAGTGTTGGGCAGAGATCAGACTTGAGTGTAGTGAAAGGAGGGGGCATCTCTGTTTCAGAAGAGAGATGGGAGGAAGATGGCTGGGTGAGTGTGTTGGTGGTGATGCCAGGTGTGGGATTAATTGGATGTGTGGTCTGGGTACCTGTGAGATGGAATGGTCAGGACATGACACTTGACTCACTGTCAGGAAAGAAAACGAAGTCATGGTTTTTCAGTGGACCTGCTGGGCTTGGAATTCGTACGTCAGGTGATGTTACTGGAACCACCTTTAGAAACTTGCTGGCTTTGATCTGTCTGGGATATGTGTAGCGGTGGCAGGGAGGGTGACCTTTGTCTTTGTTCACTGTGTGTGTGTGCACGTGTGCATATAAACAACATTAGTGAAAACATTTAAAAGCTCAAATCAAAGATTCAACCAGCTGGACAGATACCCTTTCTCTTCAGATTGGAAAGGATAAGTAGGGCACAGCGTCTTAAATGGTTCATCCTGTCCCATGTAAACAGCAGGACAGTGCACTTTCATCATTACTGCATTACTTGGAGTGCCTCCTTCACTGTCAGGTGTCCTGCTTTGGATGAAAAGTTAGTTACATGGTCTCAATAAACCATCACTGTGTAGCTATTAGTGTCACACTGCAGTGTGACAGAGGAATCCAAGACCAGGGCTCAGAAGATGGGAGTGAACTGGTGGCCCCCCAGTTACCATCTCAAGTGTGATTTGTTTTACTTTTGTCAAATTCTGCTTCTCAAGAAATGGTGTTATTCGCTTACCTTACAGGATTGTTTAAAATATTATTTTTTACATCAGTATTTTCAATTATGGTATTTCAGGAGCTAAAATTCATGCCATTATTATCTGCTTATGTTTCCCATGGTACTTCTTCCCAGCATGTACCTAACTAAACTTTCATGACTGGAACCACAGTTTTTCCCTTTTTCCTTCCCTTTGTTTGAAGCCACCTCCTATTATAAACATCTGTCCCCTTCTTAATTCGATCATGTGTATAACCTTTATAATCCAAGTCTACAAAAACATGTGGATCGTGTACACAAATCATTGTTGTATCTCTCCCCTTTTCAGGGACGTTTAGACCTGAGCTTCATAATCCAAACACTTGCGTTGTACAGGCCCGTAGAGCTGTTTGTTTCTTCTGAGTTTGCGTTAAGTGCAAGAATCTTGAACTGCTTCTGTCTGTACTTTCGCATTTAACCTTCCTCCTCCTTCCTCCTTTTACATGTAAAATGGAACTGATAATGCTCACTCTGGTTAGAAAAACCAGTGATTCTCAAAAGTTGACAGTAGAAGATCCAAAAGATCTGAAAGGAGGAGAGAAGAGTTGAAAACGTTTAATTGAGGAGACCAGCAGGAAGGAATAATGCATGGGTATTATTTGGTCAGGGGTGGGGCACCCTATAATGTATCATCCAAACTTGGACCCTTTCCATAGTAAACATGGTGCTGTTGCTGGGACAGACCCCTCCTGTGAACCAGACTCTTAGGCAGTGATAACCCCATGGTTGGTAGAGTGATTGGGGGTCACATGAGAGTTGTTCTATCTGAGATGAAATGAGAGACCTACAATGACTGTATAGCCCTGTGCCAGGTGTGGATCAGAATTGCTTTCTGTTCAGTAGCTCATTTTCTTCTCGCACTGTTCCTCTCAGAGTAGAGTTGTTTTCTTCATTGTGTAGGTAAGAACGCTGGGTTGGGGAGGGGCTCAGCCTCTTGCTCAGCATCTCACAAACATTATGTGTGAGCTGATCCGAAGCCTGGATCACCTGGCTCTCAGCCACCTTCTTAATAACCTTCTTAATGGCAGTGGTGGAAATTGTCGTTCACTGACTGTGTCCTAGGGTATCTGTTTCTTCACTAGACTTTTCTTCATTCATTTCCATCTAGGTCCTTACCTTTATTTGAGTTTATAGACCAGTAATTATTATTACTAACAGAATAACACTTGGGGCACTTCCTAGTCAATATGGTATTTTATCTTTTTAAAGTTTTTTTTACATATTTCACTTGAGAGTGTAATATCAGCATTAGTGTAAATCAAAAGATATTAATGGAATCTAGTCATCTAGAACTGTTAATTTTTTTCAATTTTCATTTCCATTTCCTGACTGTGTGCACATACTGCTATTTTCCAGTGAACATTGTCAGATTACAGCAGTTTGCAGTGAAACATCTCAGCTCCTCTTTGAAATCTGCTTGTTCTAGTTTGGATGATTGAACCAAGTAACTGGAAGGAAGCATAAAAATTGATTAATAATTGTACTGTTCCAATAGTTAATTCTATGCTTTAAGCACCAAAATGTTGTTTCTCGCCGGATTGGAACAGCCTTCACAGGTACAGAACTGCATAGTTAGCTCAAATTCGTCAGTTTTGTGGCACCTGAACAGAAACACTGTTCAGACCTTTACACTTTATATTTTGAAAGCCTGCTAAGCCCTGATGGTGTGAGAAAATCATGTTCTCCTTTGCTTCTTCTAGAATTACTGGTACTACCCCCAGTAGTGTCTCTGCAGTGTGGCCTAAACTCAAGTGTCACCTGGGTAGATGTGTGGTTGCCACCTAGGGACCTCAAAGTGTGGTCCTGAACAAGCACTCACAGAACAGTCAAATCCCAGAGCATGATCTATGGTGCTGTTTCAATAAGGTTTTTGTTAAATTTATTAAAACCAGTTCTCCTCTCCCCTCACCTGTTGGGATGCACTGGGTGTTATGGTTTTGTTCTAAAATGTCCCCCAAAGGTCTCATATTTGGATGTGAGGCCTGGTCAGATGGGCTGGGTCGTGGAGTGCGGGTGACCTGCAAGGCTCTATTTTGTCCCTGGCTCCTCCCTTCTCTCTCTGCTTCCACTTCCTGGCTGCCATGGACTGAGCAGCTTTCCATCACCAGGCCCCTTTTCCCTTGGAGTCAGCGAACTGTGTACTAAACACAGTGGATATTGTGAGCCAGATAAACCTGTCCTTCTTTAGGTTGTGGTTGTTAGGTATTTTGTCCTAATGATGGGAAGGCTAGCACAGGAATTGGTACCAGGAGAGGGGTTGTTGCTGTCACTGTGTACCTGATTATGTGGTTCAGAAGCTTTTGGAATTGATTTGTTGGGAGGTTGGGAAAGATTTGGAGATACTGGCTGGAGAATAAGGTTCTTCTTGTTGTTGTTATTAAAAGCCCAATCCTTGGCATGCACTAACATTAGTTGTTTGATTCTATGAGTGTTCATGACATAATGGGCAGAACATTGGGCTTGGGATGACCTTGAGTTGCATACCTTTTGGAGCTTTGATATTTTCATCTGCAAGACCAGTATGATATTTGTATTTAGGGTGGTTGAGAGATACATATTAGATAATTGGAAGTATTCTATTAAAAAATTTCCCTGACAGGCCAGTCATGGTGGCATATGCCTGTAGTCTTAGCACTTGGGAGGCTGAAGCAGGAGGATTGCTGTGAATTCGAAACCAGCTTAGGCTGCACAGTAAGTTCAAAGAGCCGGGACTACATTGAGTGAACCTATCTGCAAAAGAGAAGGAAAAAAGTTCCCTAGGGGTGTGTGTGTGTGTGTGTGTGTGTGTGTGCTGAGGGAGTGGGAAAGGAGAGGGGAAGGAAAACCAGTTATGAAATTATTCTGTGATTCTAGCAGGAAAGGCAGCAAGAAAGTTTGAGTAGTAAGCATGAGATAGGAAAGGACAGTGACTGTGTAAATGATTCAACATGGAGTGGTTGCCAAGGACTAAAGAGTTGGAGTTAGCAATAAAATGTCCACGGCCTAAGTGTTGACAGTGACTCAAATGGATGGCGTCAGAGTCAGAGTCAAGGAGCACTTAATTAGAGGCACTTCCTGTTGCAGGACCACCCAGTGCAGGTGGCTGGAATCTGAGCATGCAGCTGAGGAAGGAGGTGGGCGTGGAAAAACAGGGCTCAGAGTCTTTGGCTCATGCTCAAATACCGGACCTGATAAGGGAGAGCATAGGAAGGACAGGATATTTCTTTGTTATTTCCCCCCTGACAAACACTTAGAGAAAAATGAACAAAGAAAAGATGAAGTATAAGAAAGAGGAGTTTTAAATCTTGGAAGCCAACATTAGGGAATTTCAACAAGGGCCATTTGAAATGGTCAGTAGCAGTGAATCTTCAGATTGTTTGAAGATTGGATGAAAGAAAAGTAACTAGTCAATAATGAAGTTTTAAGCAAGCTGATATTCTCTCTCTGTTCCTCGTAGCTGTCAATGCTCATGGGCGAAGGTTGGACTTAAGCCACGAGCTAATTGCAAAGGGAGACAGGTGCAGGGTCTGGAGCAAGGCCTGTATCTACACCTGCTTTCTTCTAACCAGTGCCAAGAGGAGGTGATGGCGGTATTTCTCACCATTTATTCAGAAGCCCCTCACCCTCAGGCACCATGCTCAGCACTGACATAAGCCTCAATTCTCTTGTAGTTGTTATTTCTGTACTTTATACACTGTTGCTTCAAGGGGCCTCAATTACTCGCCCGTGTATCTGAAGCCACGAAGTGATGAAGTTAGAGAAGAAACACAGGTTAGCATAACTCTGAAGTTCGTGCCATTTTTATTTTTATCATGGTACTTTGTCTTTTGTACCTCCAATTTCCTGGCCCAACCTTCGTCCACTGTTCGGAATTCCAAGTACTCTTCAAACCTGTTCTGCTTCAATGAGACCTAAGAAAATATCTGAAATATATGCGACATTTTGGAAAGACTATTTGGTTTGATACCTGGGGGAATCAAACCTTGGCTGTGAAATTTCCTATCTTTGTGACTTGGGGCCTATCTTTTACTGCAAACACTGTTTATTTTGAGGTTCTCTGCTTCCTGAGCTGTGAAACATTCATGAAAGTGTTCTAAACTGTCTAGTGCAATGCAAGTATAAAGCGTTCTGATCCCAGTGTGAATTTAAGTCAGTGTGTTGCCTTCTGTGGAAATTCTTCACATGCTAGGAGCTTTAATTATAATCGTTTTGCTTAAACATATTGAGCATCGATTAGGTGTAAAGAACTAGAGAAACTTACAATAATTCAGGAGAAAATCCTTTGCCTCTCAGAAAAAGAAATATCAGCAGTAAGGAATAGAAGGGATATATTTGGCCAGTAAGGTTAGAGTGACCATTCTCTGTGTATCTAAAAAGAGAAAGGAAACCATTTTTGTCTTAGAGGCAAAGGATGAAGAGAATTTCTGACAGAAAACAGTGTCAGAAATCTTTGATGTGTGGTTTTGGCATCTGAAAGTTTCACTCCATCTTCGCTATGTCCATATATAGCCTCGCGTTTAGAGTACTTAGCAGAGGGGAGGTTTGTGTTCAGTCTCAGATTCTTCATCTCAGTCACAGCCCAACTTTGGTCACTTGAGTTGTTCTCATTTTCTCAAATAGGGAAGAAAATATTCCTTATGCTGAAAAGGAAATATTATCTCAAATAAGTAAAGACTATGAAGCACATTAGCTTTGGGAATGAAATTTGCAATAAACTAACATTTGTGAATTTTCTCCACTCTTGTGGCACTTTCAGTCAATAGTATCACTTCTAAAGAGCCTGATAGCCAAATGCAATTATTTAAAATTAAAAAGTTAATAAACAAAACAACTATTAAGTACTGCTAGGCTGAATATAAAAAAAACCACTCATTAAAAATGTAAAATTAGATTAAGCCATTGCCTCATCTTTGTGGATACATCCTGAGGTGTTCGACATAATTAGCAGTTTCCACCTTTGTGAATAGCAGAAGGGTTAGAAATGTAAAAGGATCCAACCTAGAGTTCTTAGAGAATCCCGTGCCTGGCTGTGTCCACAGGACTGGGAACTGCGATACACGGGCTGGGCATCAGCCATGCAGGTATGGACAAGCCAATAAGAAATTCAGCAGGGCCATCTAAAAGGAGTACACAACTAGGAATTGCTTTTTGTCTTCTAATTAGCTGTTAAAAGGGAACATGCACTTTTGAGTTCTTTGCTAGCTGAGCATGCACTAAAATTTGTAACACGTTCATTGCATTGCAATGTTAAGAGCAATAAAAACACAAGTTTTTCTTTTCTACCAGATCATTTAAATTGCTCTTTGTTGTACCTTCCTACAGGTGAAGGTTGTTTTGGCCCCGGTGGTAGGTGATAAATACATAGAATTGAACAACTTCAGCATGGAACTAGTGGTAAAGCTAGCCAGAGTCCTTAAATCCTGGATCAGAACCAGGCATTGCTAGGCAAGAAGCCTCAATTCCCAGCAGCTTCTCGATCTAAAACATCTGTTTCTGTGTTTGGCAAAATTCCACTTTTTTTTACTTGTAAAATTGTTCCCATCTTTGAAAACACTTTAAAAAATAAAGAAGTCCCCATTCTGTCTCCTTTTTCTAGCCCCCAACACATGCATTTGTAATTACCTGGTTTAGTCTGTGTGTTTAATCAGTTTAAATTGAGAATGCTGTGTACATCTGATTTCAATCTGAAGGAGCCATTGAGTATTGGGCAGTTACCACCCTTGTGTCTGCCAAAATGTGCCTCTGCCAGAAAACGGATAGGACTCACACCCCAGGGTATTTCCTAAAGAAGCCACTTGACTCAGATTAGATGTTTAATTTCCTTAAAATATTGTTTTGGATTTGGGTCTCTGTTCTCTAATTGGGATTTTCTGATGTAATTTAGGAATATCGCTTATTTGCTGAGTTTGTTCCAGGATCCAGCTGGCAGTCTTCTAAAAGCTAAGCCTCACGGAAGTAACTTCCTTCCAAGTCCTGAGTATCATACCTCACTACTTTGAAGGGTGGGCCAGGCCTGTGTTTATTCATATCTTTGTGGGGCCATCGTCCATGCAATGCAGTGCAATTAATTTTGAGGGAGGAGGGCATTAATTTGGAGGAGTAATGGTAATGAAGCCTCTGATTAGAGATTCACCTCTTTTGAGATATTTTCCTAATTGAAGTAGAAAAAAATACTTCATTCTAAATTCTAGTACTGATTATTTATTTTAGCTTCATTTTTTTTGGTCTGACGTACCAGCCAAGTTGTGTCTAGATCTCTTTAGCTAACTTCACCCAGAATGCCTCCCATTGGCCAGAGTTTGAGATCATAAGTTTAGTTTTTTTTCCCTGGGTCATAATTTTTAAATAGTAAAGAAAGAAGAATATAGAGTCAAGCACTTCCTAAAAGTTTTAAAACAGATTTTTAGTCTTCTGGCATTTGAAAGCCTCTGGGAGCCTTTTTGTTTGTTGTATTAGGACCCCTAGCAAGACCCTCGCACATTTTGCACAGTAGCAGAGCTTTATGTGTTGGGGTGATGGGCCAGCCCTCCACATGAGCCCATCCTGGGCTACACAACCAGGGTGCTGAAAGCAAAACAGATGAAGGGAACTCAGTGAGGACACCTGCAGTAGTTATCTATGACAGGCTTTAAAAAACATCTATTTTAATTGTGACATGACTGACACACTGTCAGCTGGTTAGGGTTACTAGATTGTAGTGAGGAATTTGTTTTGCCAGAAAATAGTCAAAACTGATGAAGAATAAGAAAGCATGGCACAAAGCTAAGATCACTTGATGTCACATTTCACAGTGGCATTGATTTCACCCTAGGAACTAAGAGCATTTAACCGTGTAAATGAACATTTAAAGTCGGTTTTCTGTGGTTCAGTCTCCTAGACGGACCCCTGAGGATACTGTCACAAGTAGACTTCTCCCTGTTGCTTTCCTAGTGCTATCCCACACAGGTGCTCTGTCTCTAGGACGTCTCTGCTCTAATTCATGAGTTATCTTAAAGTTTAAGTCTCAAAGGCAACCTCATTTCTGCTTTTCTCCCATCTCACAAGACACCACCTAAGCTAGGCAGCTGACCCGCTAGGGTGTGAGATTAGTCTCCTGCTTCCCACGTGTGCCCACATTCCCTCTGCTCTTCTGACCTTCCTGGGTTGCAGAGCAGCTACATCAGTGCCTTTGTCCTGGGCTACACCACCAGCATGGCAAAACAGGAGTAGGGAACACAATGAGATCACTTGTCTGCAAACACAATCATTATTTACTCACGTTTAGAGTTTCCCGTTTTTCAAAGCCAAAGTAGGCATCACCTGATGTATTTATTTCACAAATACAGTATTTATGGAACACCTACTATTTATCTGGCACTGGGTGCTTAAAATATGTCACAGTAAAATAAACTGAAGGCTCCTGCCCTCCAGGTTACTGAGGTAAAGAGGGGTTGTTGTAAGACTTCCCTGGTGTTTGGTTGTGAGAGACACTAAATAAGTATGGTGGGAAGAACTGAGCAACCAGTTTACAAGTACCCTACCTATACCTATCTAGCCTCCCTCAGATGGAGCGGGGAATAAAATGTCTCATCTACTTCATCATATTTCTTGGATTCTAATGCAGCATCTGGTAGCCCCTTTTTGATTCTTGTTACAAGAAAGAAACTTCTGACCATTGTGATACTGGTATTAGGGGAAATATTTGGGTATAGTGATTGCCAGTTAGTAAAAGTGAATGGAGAATTTAGAATCAAAAATGGCCAAAACTAAAAAGAAGGGCTTTTTTATAGTAAAACTCGAAAGAGTCTGACTACTTCTTTCAGTGCCATAATGGTGGTTGGTGGAGAAGTTGGGATGTTAATTAACACCAGACCCTGCATCTAACATATTCACTGTGGGTATTGATGCACATACACCTGGACTATGCATTCTGACCATTAGTTCTTGAAAATAAGGCGACAGTACCACCTAGCCTGTTTATCAGACTTTTGCCACAACAGTACGTTCACAGGGGATCTCTCTTTCTCCTTTAGAGTTGCTGGAATTGTGGCCGTAAAGCAAGTGAGACCTGCAGTGGGTGTAACACAGCACGATACTGTGGCTCCTTTTGCCAGCACAAAGACTGGGAGAAGCACCACCACATCTGTGGACAGACCCTGCAGGCACCGCAGCAGGGAGACACACCTGCCGTCAGTTCCTCCGTCACACCCAGCAGCGGGGCCGGCAGCCCAATGGACACACCACCAGCAGCCACTCCGAGGTCAACCACCCCGGGGACCCCTTCCACCATAGAGACAACCCCTCGCTAGAAGTGAACTCAGAACTGTCGGAGGAAAGACAACACAACCAATATGAAACCAATTCCTCATCCTCAGATGCTCAAAGTCATGTTTCTGTTTGTTTGTTTATAGATGAACTATCCTATTTCAGTACTTCAGCAAGAGCAAACCTGACTGTATCTTGAGGCGGTGGTAAAACGCAGAGGGCCAGTAACGGGTCGTAATGACTTATTATGGATAACAAAGATATCTTTTCTTTAGAGGACTGAAAAGAGAGCAGAGAATATAACATGAAATGCTAGATTTGACCTCCTCCCTGTTATTTTCAAGTAGCTGGGATTTTAAACTAGATGACCTCATTAACCGATGCTTTACCAAACAGCAAACCAAGAGATTGCTAATTGCTGTTGAAAGCAAAAATGCTAATATTAAAAGTCACAATGTTCTTTATATAAAATAATGAAAAAAAAAAAAAAAAAAGGAGACCCCTCAAGGGCATGAGCATTGGATACAGCAGTAGACATTTTAACCAGAAGATGAATGGCGTCCGTGGGTTGCTAACTGAACTTTGAAGACCTGCTACAAAACACGCAGATGTGCAGCAGATTGGAAGGAGACACAGATGTTCAGTTTTTTTCCTGTTTCTGAAAAGAAATTATAATATCCAGGTCAACAGAATGGAAAATGAAAGAGAATTTGCAGTGGGATGTATGAATACAGCAGCAAGAAAAAAATGCCATAATACAAAGGCTCTTTTTATATATATATATAAATATATATATATACGCACACACACACACACAGAAGTAAGAGACTCAGCCTGCAGTTAATTAGCATTCTGGCAGCTCCAACATCAGCCAGCTGCCCTAAATAACCCTTCAACGTTTCTTCACTTTTGCAAGGTTCCACAGAATAAGACATTGGGTCTATTCCAGCTCATTCATTTTATATTGAAAAAAAAATTTTTAAAAATAATGGTGGCTCCATCTTCAGCCCCTTTCCAAAATTTTTCAGCCCCACCCTGTTTGAATTTTTAATTAAAAACTAGTAGTTCTCTTGGTGTGAAAACACTTCTGTCCTGTGAGGTTTCCCAATGGTGTTTTTCTTGTAAATGTGTTGGACAAATGTGAAGATGCATTGTAGTTTATCCATACGCCCACATTTAGTCTCTTTATTCCTAGTTGGTGAGAAACCTGTATCTTTCTATGCTGCTTTTATATCTGTATGTATTAGTGATATTTCTCTAGTAGTTAAAAAAAAAAAAA
>RJWT010027404.1:0-15511 GCA_004365215.1 Cuniculus paca | reverse complement strand
AAAGAAAACAACTTCCAACCCAGCCTGATGTACCCTGCAAAACTTTCTTTCAAAACTAATGGAGAAACAAGATACTTCCATGACAAAGAACAACTCAAGGAATTCGTGACCACCAAACCAACCCTATAAAGAATACTAAAGGACATTCTACAGAGAGAGAAAAAGGACCACGGTCTCAGGAGCAACAACAGAGGGGGACCATCCAGTGGGGCCAGTGGATCGAATGGAGAGAAAAAATAGGGAGCCAATGGCAGGAAAATAGCATGACAGAAACAATGCAGTTCAAGAGGGCTTCAAAGCACCAATAGAAAGAAACACAGACAGAGTGGATCAGGAGACAGGATCCACCAATATGCTCTATGCAAGAAACACATTTAACTAGAAAGAAAATTCATAGACTGAAAGTCAAAGGAGAGAGAACAATGCCCTATGATGTGACAGGGAGCCAGAAAAAAAGTAGGGGTAGGCTTCCCATTAATTGCAGAATGGATAAGAAAGACATGGTATTTCATGGGGTGGACACCTACTCAGCTATAAAAGAAGATAACCTCAAGGCTCTTGTAGGTGGATGGAGGCAACTGGTGATAATGCTCATGCATGAAATGCTTCAGAGTCACATGGGTGAATTTTGTGTTGTCTCCATAGTGTAACAAACTAAAGGTGTTAATGGGATCCAAAATGCACAATACCTATTGGGGAAAGTCAAAGGGGAGGAACTATCTAAAAAGAGAAGGAAGTGACCACTGTTAATCTATTATCATGATTTGAAACTCATGTTGTCTTCATTGTTCTGATTAGTTTCATTTTATTCTGTTTTGTTTGATTTTATTGTACTTGATAGCAAGGACAGCTATTTTAAAGACAACAAAACATGTAATTGCAGCCACCGAGGATGTCCAATTATCTTGTTTCGAATCCCTGTGTTGCTTTCATTGTTTTGTTTTGATTGATTTTACTCTATTCTGTGTTGTTTGATTATAGTATGTCTGAAGGTGTAGGCAACTATTCTGACGATAACAAACATTATGGTAGCCACTGCTGATTTACTAGTATCTGGAACTTCTGTATTGCTTACATTGTTCTGCTTTGTTTGTTTTGTTTTGTTTTTGTTTTACTGTTTTATTTTGTTTGATCTTACTCATCCCTGATGGTATGGGCAGGTACATTACAGACAACAAGAGGCTTATGGTAGCCATTATCGATTGCTTTTTACCCTGTTTAGAAGTCATGTACCATATTCATTGTTTTGTTGTGATTGACTCTACTCTGTTTTATTTTGTTTGGTTGTATTTTTTTAAGTAAAAAAAATAGTTAAAAAAAAAGATTTCCAAGAACAAACTTTATGAAACAAAATTTGTGTATGACCAAGTTGTCTATAATTAGAAACATTATTTAGAAGGTCTTCCACAAATTGAATATTAATACACTGATAAAAAGAATCTGTTTAAAGCAACAAAATTTTCTTAAAATATTTCCCCGCTCTTAGTAAAAGTTTACAAGTTCTTGATCTTTATCAAAGATTTCGTATTTTGTCAGGATGACTTTTTGTGTTTTCCACTGCCTTTATTAGTAAAGTTTTTTTTTTAAATCATCCATTTGTTTTACAGTCTTTTAAGCCACTTTGTAACTCTGGTTAAATCTGGTTAATAACTCTGGTTAAGTGAATGACTATTATTTTACAATAATGTGTAGCATGTGTTATGGACATAAGTATTCTAAAGATTATGCAAAATATATAAAAGCCTGATGGCCCCAATGTGATGCTGTCAATCATGAAATCTTAAAATACTGTATGCAATGAAAAAAATTAAATCTTTTGGTCAATTGCTGAACTCTCATCAAATTTTAACTATGACTACTCTAAGTCTTTTGGCATCTACAGTTTTGATTTTTTAAAACATCTGCAATCAAATTCAGACTGTAATAACTATTTACAGTTTTTGAATAAAACCAAACTTACTTTACAAATAAATTTCTTTTTTTAATTACCTTTGGCAAAATTTGGTATGACTGTTGAGAAAAAATTGTTTCTTAGCTCAAAAGTATTAGGTAAACTGAGTTCGTTTTGCTCTTGTTGTTATTAATATTGTCCTTTTCACCCTTCATACTTACTGCATGTCAAAATTCTACAGAAGTACAACTGCTAACAAAACAATGCTGTCCCAGTGTTTTGAGAAAATAGCCATCCCCCACAGAGCAGAAAGAACTGAACTTATCAATGTGAGATAGGAGATTAGAGAATGGCAAAAACTGGTGGGGAAGCGGGCACGCCCCGTTAACTCTGAGATCCTGCATACAGCTGCAGAACAGTTCCCAAATCCCCAAACATGGACTTCTCGTGAGACCTCGAGCAGGTTTTCAATATGATGACCTAGACCTGACATCAGCCTGAGACATCGGATCCCACATCACCCCTCAGGACCCGGATGTGGAAGTTCCCAGGTGTTTCTTCCAGATTCGACAACATAAAATGACACATCCTAAAGGCTTTGCTATCATATCTTTCCATGATAACCCATGCTGTGTTTCACAGACACAGATGGTACTTTCATCTTTGCTCTGTCCCTCTTTTTCTATGTACTCAACCCAAGCTCACTCTGCAGAGCCAGTTTCCCACTCTTCATTTCTGCTTTCTTAAACTTTGCCACTGCTTTTTGCTCATTTTGTTCAATTCTTTGTTCAAAGTGAGAAGAACTTGAATCCAACTCCAGAAGGAGAGGCAAGCAATCCAGAACCCAGTAACATTTACTTGGCAAAACACTTTTTAGAAACAAGCTAGCCAATAACAAACACACTCCAGGTAAACTTAAAGATCACTCCATCCGGGGCTAGGGATTTAGCTCAGCTGTGTAAGTACCTGCCTGACAAGCGCAAGGTCATGAGTTCAATCCCTGGTACCAAAAAAAAAAAAAATCATGCCACCTAACATCTTTGCAGCTCAAATGTGGCTATTTCACTGACTCCAGTCACCAATCACAGCCCACTCCATCTTCCTACCCCACCTCCAACTAGACCAGACCAACAACCAGGTCCATCCTGGCAGCAAGGGACAACCAAAACTAACTACAGGATGGTTGATCAGTAATGTTATCATGGAAAACTCCTGATCAAAACTAGGGAATGTGAAGAAATGTGCATTATCACAATTAAAATAGTGTCACTTGTGTCAACCCTAAAATCGAAAAGGAAGTGGATAAAGCCAGGAGGTTGTAAAGGAAGGGATCTTATGTATGATTCCCTGATAGGAACTATCACAAAAGACTGCCAGAACCACAAGCTTAAATATCTGTCACCATAACCTCATACAAAAAGCACCTCCACAAGGACACTGGCCCAGCCGCTATCCATTCAATCTTGAACTGATGACAGCCATTATCAATCTCTGTGGAGAAAGATTACTGCTTTAATATATCAAATGTAATCCTCCTTATTTTGCCTTTAACAACTTCTCCTCGCCTCAATCTCTTTGAATATACCATTGTTTACTATGGCACAGGTACTCCCATTCCAGTGTTCTGCTGTTTCCACATAAATATCACTATTCTTTGAAGAATCTGTTTGTTCTGTTCTATTTGTTTGGTTTGGTTTGATTGGTTTAATTTTAGATTAACATGCATGTTGTAGTCAGGGATTGCAAGGAGAACAAGACACATAATTTATAGTATTATTTATGATAGTCACCCAAGAGTTAAATACAAGAAGTACAGGAGATCTAGCCACACACTAAAGACTTAGAGAATTCAGCTGAGCGCCTGGATCCCATGGTAATATCCTGTATGGGTTCAGCTGAAGACCTAGAGCCCATGACAATGCCTCTCACAAGTCCAACTGGAGGCCTACAGCTCATGACAATGACTCACGCAAGTCTGTTTCATGGATCCGCAATGGGAAGGCCCAAACGTCAGCAGTGGAAGCTAGAAAGTCTATGCCAGCGGGGTGAAGGACCTGTGCCAGTAGGTTGAAGGTTCTGCACTGGAGCCAAAAAACAACACTCAAAATAAGAACCAGGGCTTCCCTAAAAAGCACCACAGCCATCCTCAGCGACAATGAGGTCCTGAGCTCCTCTGAGATGAGAACAGTCAAGTACATGCCAGGAAGTCAGCGTGACAACTTCTCCTGGAGACTGAACAGCACACATCTTCCCCTCTGGAGCCAGGAAGCAATACTCAAATTAAGGAGCAGAGCTCAACCAAAGTGAACCGCAGTCATTCTTAATGACAAGGTCCTGAGCTCCTCTACTGGTAACAGCCAAGTTCATATCAGGGGAGCCAGCATGACAAGCTCCTCCAGGAGAACCAATGGCTCCAAACAACAACACTTAGGAGAATCCATAATGCTACTCTCTTCCTCTCTATTTCTCCTTTTATTACTGGCAACAGTCCTCAGGTGGACCATCCACACTCAACACCATGCTGATTCAGTTCAGCTGTTGTTAAATTGACCACCAGATTTTAATCCACCACACACGTGGGACTTAGCAATTCTATTGCATATACTTAAACAAAAGGAAACCACTGCATGGTAATATCTGCACTCTCACGATTCTCCTAGCATTATTCATAGCATACAAATATAATGGAACATTATTCAACTTTTAAAAAGGAGGTACTGTCATTTGCAACAGTGTGCATTAGCCTAGGCAACATTATGCTAAGTAAAATGTGCTAGGACAGAAAGGCAAACACTATATGACCTTGCTTAGCTGCAGAATCTTTTTTTAAAAACTTCAAATACACAGAAAGAGAGACTAGAAAGATGGTTACCAGTGGAGGGAAGTAGTCGGGATGGAGAGATAGAAGTCAGAGGGCACAGAGTTTCAGGTATGTAAGATCAATTAGCCTAGAAATCTAATGTGCACTGTAGGGGTAGCAAAACTCTACCTCCTTCCTTTTAGGGTCCCTGTTGGGTCCAAGCATTAAATTGACATAACTCAGAAAAAAATTCATACAAACATATTTAATACAAATTTCATATGCATGGGCTCCCTCATAAGGAAATGCAGACCCAAAGAAACAGTCAGTTACTTACATGCCAAATTGGACAAAGACTAGTAAACTACAAAAACATAACAAGACAGGGGGCTTGGGCTCAAGTACCCATCTGCACAGAGAAGCAACCAGGAGGAAAGGGCTAGGGTGACAAAGTGGGTCCATCCAGCTTTCTCTCTGTTTTCCCCTACCAGAAAGAAGGAACCTCTAAGTGACCTCTGAGGAACAGCTATGCTTGAAGCAAAGGAAAGGAAAAGAAGAAGAGGGGTGGGAAGGAGGAAAAAAAGAAAATGAAAGAAAAGTGTCAGATGAATGCAGCTGAATTGGGGAGGCTTTGGAGAGAGGCTTTCTGGGAAGGATGACAAGGAAAGGGGCCTTAACGGAGGACATGTGGTGTGCAGCATAATCTGGAACCACAGGGTAGAAATTTAGGGCTGGTCATCAATTGAGGAATGGATAAAAAAGATGTGATACTTTTATACAATGTAGTACTATTCAGCTATAAAGAAGGACCACATTGAGGCTTCTATAGGTAAACGGATGCGACTTGAGATCATACTCATAAGTGAAATAAACCAAACTAACATGTGCAAACACCACATCGTCTCTCTAGTGTAAGAAACTGAAAGACTCAATAAGATACAAAATCCCCGATAAATAAGGGGAAAAGGCTCTGAAGTTCAATGATGCTTTTGTTCTTCGATTTGGTTGGTTTGAGTCTGTTTTCTACTATTTGATTGCAATATATAAGAAGATAGGAACAGCTTTTTTGAAGAAAACAAAGGACATTAAGGTAGCCATTGTTGATTTCTTGTTGGCTGATTTGAAGGCCTGTAATGCTTTCACTCTTTTGTTTTATCTGGTTTTATGTTATTTTGTTTTGAGTTTATTGTGTGTGAATGTATGAACGACCGTGTCGAGGAAAACAGGAGACACTAGGGTAGCCATTGTTGATCTCCTATCGTTGTTTTGAAGACTTGTATTGCTTGCAATGGTCTGTTCTGAAATGCTTTGTTGTGTTTAACTCTGTTCTGTTGTTTTGTTTTTTGGTCTCTTTAAAATAAAAAAAGAAAAGAAAAAAGAAAACAAAAATTTAGGGCTGGTAAAAAGTCCTATACCCAAGAGGGCCGAGGCCCAACTGACACAAGAATGGCAGTGTTCGCCATTCCCTGTGCAAGGCTCCTTCACTGTGTGTCCCTGAACAGTCCCCAGACATCCCGGTAGCAGAGTGGACCAGGAGCTGCGTAGCCTCAGGCCAGGTTGCAAGGCAGGACGCCCTTCTCCCAGCCTCCCGCTGCGACTGGTGGGGGGGGGTCCGGCAGCGCCACCCAGTGGCCGGGTGTGGTACCGCATGATTTCTGGCCCGGTGGACTCCGCCTCCCCAAGCGCCTGTTCTAGCTTCACTGCCTGGTGCCCAGGAACAAGCTGAGGGGGCGTGGCCGCCCCAGCACCTGCGGGCTGGCCCTGCCCTCCAAGCTGAGGACTCCAGTGGCCTGCAGTTGTGGGGAAGCAGGCCTGTTCCACAGCGACAGCTAGTGGCCACCCTCAGACAAGCTGCTCTGAGCCTGGCTGGGAAAGCAAAGATGCACGCGGGGAGTCTTGCTCCGAACAGAGAATGGCTGGTGGTAGCCAAAGCGATTCGTGGGCAAAACGGCCCATAGAAAGCCCACTTTCTTCAAAGTGACGCACAAGGATCCTGGCCACCTCCCGAGCCACATCTCAGGCCACTCGCCCTGCTGTGGGCTCCCAAGGCCGTGAGCCTGCTGGTCCTCTTCGGGCGCGCCCTGGGCCTCTGCTCACTGGGCTCTTGTTCCTTACAAATCCCAGCCATGCCCGCCTCCTGGAACACTTGCTTTATTGCCCTGGGCCGACCTTTCAAGGCTGGGATGGATGCCCTGCCACCTCTGTCATTTTCAATAAGTGTCCATCACTTGCGTTTATTACACTTTAAATTTACATGTGAAATTGTCTCCCGAATCCCATGTAGCTATGTGAAGGTACTCTATCTTACTTATTGTTGCATCCCCAGTATAAATGCAGCCTGAGGCGTGTGTAAGGCTGAGAAACAAAAGGCTGGTAGGTCCTGACACCGGGAAAAGCTGTAGTGGAAACAGGCCAGAGAACAAAACAGCTTTCAATTTCGACCCCGCTTTTGCCCCCTGCTGACACCAACAGCCCTGAGTCCTGCACCTGTGGGGATTGTGCCACCTGCTGGCAAGCCTTCTGACCTTGCCAACACCACCAGTGCCCTAAGCCCCAGCTGCTCCAAAATGTTTGTTAGAATTTAGCTGCTCACCAGATGTGATGGTGCATGCCTGTAATTCCAGCACTCAGGAGGCTGAGGCAGGAGAACTGCGTGAGTTTGAGGCCAGCCTGGGCTACACAGTGAGTTCAAGGCCAGCCTGGATTACTTAGGAAGACCCTGTTTAAAAAATAAAATAAAATAAATAAAATAAAATAAAATAAAATGAAATGAACTCAACTACTTCATGAAACTGCTCCAGCAAATCCACTCCAGGGAGTCTATCCTAGAGGAAAAGGCTCTTTTGCAGCATTATTTGTAAAAGCAAAAATTAGAAATGACAAAAATCTTCACATAAATAACATTAAATTCCTTTACATAGCCTTTAAAAGTTATCAATCACATCGTGTAAAAACTACTAAGATTTTCAGCATATTGGAATGGTTTTATTGCAAACATATTGGTAGTACTTCCTACATTCAGGCACCAGTCTACTGTATGAATATTAATGCATTTAAATCCTTAAAACAGTCCTAAGAAGTAGGCATGTTATTATGATTCCCATTATTTATCCCACATCACATTTGGTTTGGTCTGACTTAAAACAGAAATTAAATGGTCCATAAGGCAGGAGAATTGCGGTGAGTTTGAGGCCAGCCTGAACTCTATAGCGAGACTGTCTCAAATCACACCCCCCAAAAAAAGAAAACACTCACTTGGAAGGACAATATGAGGCATTTCAAATATTTTTCTCCCATATATAAGTGTGACACACATTCATAAAAGAACTTTGTAGGTTGAACTGTATTGGGTGAGCTTAAAATTGTACATGTTTTAATTTTTGCCATCATCCTCTGGATGGAGAAGGTCCATGTTCTTATAAATCTTTCCAAGTGATTGATTTTAAATGATTTATATGTTTCCTCTTACATATACTTACAAAATAGTATCAGACAAAACGCACTAATTCACTAAAACTGCTTCTCTGTTTTCATACAGCTGCAGATCTGAATGAGGGTCCATTTTATTATCACCATTAATAAGTCACTGGTAGATGCTCCCAGTTGCAGATGTTGCTAGAGCAATAGTAATAGTAGTGTATAGTGAGAGACTTCCATTATTACACGTGCTCCTAAAATAATCCTCTGAAATAGGTGTGTTCCCCTCTGAAGCTGGAGATTGAACCTAGGCTACATGCTCTGCAATTTTTTTTTCCAGATAGGTTCTTGCTTTTTAGTCCAGGCTGGTGTTGAACTCACTATGGAGCCCTGGCTGGACTCAAACTTGCAGCAGTCCTCCTGCCTCAGCCTCCTGAGTGCTAGGATCACAGGTATGCACCACCATGTTTGGCCACAATAACTATTTTACAGAGGAGGAAACTGAGATACAAAGATGTTGGATAATCTGCTATGCTTGAACAGGTAGTAAATAGTAAAGTTCATCTAACTTTAAACCCAGGCAGTTCAACTTTCCAGTGCCCAAGTCAGTCTGTTGTCTCAGGGCTGCCACTTGAGACAGTGTGATTGACATTAGCAAAACAGCAATTGACAGAGGAGATAAATAAAGGAATCTTGTTACAATGTTGAAAGTTACCACAGCTGAGAATTAATTATTGTAATTACATAAAATTATAACTAATATCCATTTTTATTACACATACTAAATTATATTTACATTGCATTTATCAGTGGTTAATAATTATCCTGAACAACACTAGGCTGCATGGTTACTGTTTAATACCAAGGAAATTATTAAACAGATGGTGATATACTATTATAAACACAATAGCACTAACAGGTGAAAAATATGGGGAAAATGTAAAAATAAGAAAAGTACTTGTAACTTAGTACCAAGTTTTTAAAAAACACATAACCATAGGTTTACTACACTTAAAAATGTTTTTTTAAATGCATATACATAGGAACAAATACTAGGAGGTAAATGTTATGGCTTGTATCTAGATGTCCCCCTATAGCTGCTAACTGACTTCTCATTGGGAAGATTTCATCTGTCAGGAAACTTGTACCATTTCTTGATGTGTGCTGGTGGGAATGCAGAACAGCTGGGGACAGAAAGAGGGGATAGGGAGGGGGGAGGGACTATACAAGAGCTCAGGTTTTTAAAGTGAGGTCCTTCCTGGGCTACTGGTGGCAGCAAGGTCCAAATTTCCACTCTCTCAAGCTAACAGCAGTGTAGATGGCTTTCCCAATCTGTTGGTCTCTCTCACTAGGAAAATGTCCTATCCCTAGTTTTTAGACTGCCACCTACTAATACTCACTTATTAGGCTTTCCTAGGGTCTTTCTAAACTAGCAAACTCCACTTGCTTTCCTTCAGTGGTTGACGGAAAAGTTATCGGGACTCAAAGACCCTATTCCCCTGGAAATGGGTCATGATTAAAGACCATTTGTCAAATTACTCATCTGTGTCAGCCATGGTACCCAAGAGGCACCTATGCAGTGAAATTTATCAGGGTTTTATCAAAGGAAGTGCTTACTACTCCTCCACAGGCATACTATGACATTAGGTGATTTTCTAATTGGCATAGTCAGTAGGACACTCCAGCTCCAGACCCTCTGTCTGGAAATGGGTTGTGGTCAGAAAGGGGAGATCCAAAGGTCAAAAGTGGCACTGGTGACCACACAAGGCCAGAGATGTCTGGCATCTGCCAAAGCAGTTCAGTTTTATCAGGAGATGCGCTAAAGAAAAAAGGTCAGGGGCTGCCTTGTCATGTCCCCATGCACAGGTCAGGGACTGAGCCAGAAAACCCTCTGTAAGGTCCTTGAGACCTAATCCCAAGGAGTTCAGCTCCACCAGGGGACACACTGAGACTGAACAGGTTGAGGACTGACACAGACGATGCCCTGTAAGATTCACACAACCTAACTCTTACACCTTCCGTCCATGGACTCATCTGACTCTGCTTGAATGCCCTCTCAGACACCGGGTTAAACTGACCCTGCTGTAGCCTACCTCCTTATGCATAATCAGTGCCCCCAGGGAGTAAAGACAACCTCCTAAGCCCACCCCATAGAAGGCTTGGGTCTGCCTGCCATAATGCCTGGGATTCAGGACACTCATTATCTAAGCCTGCCAGCATTCCACCCCTTAAAAAGTGACAGGCATAAATGGGCCCATTTGAGTTCAGGTCCCTCTTTCACTCATGGGTACTTGGCAATCCAAAGAGAAATTGGGTAAATTTTCTGAGGACTCTGAAAAGTTTGCTAATGATTTCCATACCCTGTCAATAGCTTTGATCTGACCTGGTGAGATGTCCAGTTCATCCTGGTTTCTTGCTCCACAGCAATAGAAAGAGGATTATAAGAGTCACAGGACAGGCCAATGATGAGGCCTTAGTAACAACACCTGATGGTAATCAGCCAACTGATGCATTTTTTGGGCCCCAAGAAGGGTCAGGGTGAGACTGATTAGAGGTTAAAATTCCAGGCGCAAGGGCATGCCTGAGCCTGTAAATTATGATAAGCTCACTATTATCAGTCAGGGCTCTGATAAAAATCCAGCTGCTTCCTTGCACCAGCTTCAAGAGAAGCATTTCATAAGTATACTAAATTTAAACCTGGAGTCTAGAGACGGCCAAATTACCCCGGGACAGTGTTATAGCTTGTGTCTAGATGTCCCCCCAAAGCCTCGTGCAGTCATACGTGAGGCTTTTCAGAGGTGGCTGGATCTAGAGAGTGTGATGCTGGGATCAAGGATGTGATCTCCAGGACTAAATCATGGTGAGATGCTAGGATTAAGGCTGCCCCACACTGGGTATGAGTTTTACCCTTCCTAAGCGTGGACAGCCTGGACAGAATATAAGGGACAGAAAGACTGCTGCTGTGCTCATTTGCTGCCTGCTGCCTTCTGCATTCTGCCATGGCAGGGACTGTTTCTCCCCTGTGATGCCCCTCTGCCATGCCACCCTGCCTTAGAGCCAGCCAACTATGAACTGAAACCTCTACAAACTGTGAGCTAAATAAACCTTTCCTCCTTTTACTTCGGGTGTTGGGTATTTTGTCTCGGCAATGAGAAAAGTAGCTAAAACTATTTCACTAGTCAGTCAGCTCCAGAAATAGGAGGAAGCTCCAGAAACTCCAACAGGACCCACAGTGGGATGAGCCGTAGAACGATGTGATGTGGCGTGCATGGTTTTTACCAGGATGAGTAGAGGACACATGGGAGTTGAGGAAGGAGAAAAGGCAAAGCGCTGGGGATATGGTTCAGTGACCTAAGCGCCTGCCTAGCAGTGTGAGGTCACAAGTTCAATCCCCGGTGCCACAAAAAAAAAAAAAAAAAAAAAAAAAGGCAGCAAAAGTCACACAGGCCTTCATGACAAGGCTCGAGACAAAGCCTGTGGCACCAGGGGGAGCTGTGACAGACGTGAGTCTGGGTGCTTCATGTGCAAGTGATCTGGGTACTGAGCAAAGGCATGTCCTCAAAAGCCACGGTGCCCCTGCAGAGCCCATCTGAACACGAAGGAGGACCACTGGCACTGGTGGAGGGAGCAGAAGGGTATGAGGTCGTCAGCACCACCACAGTGGCCAGAGAAGAATGCCCAGGCAGCGACTGATGGTGCCCGAGGCAGCCTGCGTGACCCCTGCACATGGGCACCCCCATCGCCTTGCAGGAGCCTAAGGTAACTCTGGATGTTGCAGTAAACAGATCACACTCCTTTTCAATATTGGGGCATCTTACTCAAGTCTAACTTCTTACTGGGGTGCGTCATCATTGCAATCCTTGGTTGTTGTAGGCCTTGAAGGAGCTAACTAACCAGTCAATTTTCTGTATTTCTATTCTAAACTGCCCATTGGCAGATTTCCTTTTCCAAGCTGCCATCATGGTAATACCAAAGTGGCCCATATCAATAATTTATAGGAGACATTCTCTTCCTTCCTACAGCCACTCTGTCATTCAAACCTCTGGCAACCAGTGTCCAAAGTTGCCATCCCTGGCCAGCCTGGCTCCATCAGACCTGATTCCTCCCAGGAGTTGATGCCCAAGAATGGTATGATGGCATCTTGGGGAGGGCTGTCAAGGACGCCATGGTAATCATTCAGCTTGAGGACTCTAACCTGAATTCTCACAGAAAAGAAGCCAGCCAGGAACTAACACCCAATATTGATATACTTTTGGCCATAGGGATGCTTGTGCCTTGCCAGTCCCCATACAACACACCCATTTTACCAGTGGTCAAGCTATTGGGAGAATATCACCTTCTACAAGATCTCAGAGTCATCAGTGAGGCAGTGGTACCTATTTACCATTAGTGCCAGACCCATACACCCTCTGTCTTAGTTACTTTTCTCTTTGCTGAGGCAAAACACAGGACACCCAAAGTTAAAGGAGAAAAGGTTTACTTAGCTCACCGTTTGTGGAGGTTTCACTCCATAATCTGCTGGCTCCAAGGCAGAGTGGCACATGTCAAAGGGGCAACCATTGCTCATGGTGGCAGAAGACAACAGCAAAAGCAACAAGCAAGAGAGAATGGAAACAAGTCTCTTTCTGTCACTTATAATTTTACCCAGTCTATGGGGATTACGATGTGCCAATCCAATCAGTGGCCTGCTCCAGCAATCACTCACCCTTAATCTCTGAGCACCCTTAATTCCAGCATTGTACTACAAGTCAATCAAACACTCTAGATTCAGTCACCTCTGAAAAAGCTTTATGACTCCATGAGGCTTTGGGGGAACATCTAGACACATACCATAACGTCTTCCTTGCACAGATCCTGGGAGACACTACTGGTTCTCCATCCTTGATCTCAAGGGCACCTTCATTTTAATCCTGGAACCCCCAGCTCTCAATTGTTGTTAGATTCACTTCTCCAGGGTCAAATCCAAGCTGCCTGAAACAGGTATGGACAGCTCCCTTAGCCTCTTTGATCAGGCTGCACCAGAGTTCCACGGTCTCTGCACAAGCAGAACAAGCACCCCTATTCAGCAGGAAGTAGCTATAGAAAACAGACATTCCACCCTCAGCAATCCTTAAAGATTTTCCAGAACCAAGTCTCTCAGAGGAGAAATAATACAAATAGTACACTTAGGGACCATGGGCTCACTCCCCTCCTGGCAATGACCCAGGGTCAACCCTCTAGAGCTTTGTCCTAAGGCCCACTTCCTAGAGGCAGAAATAAGAGTAACAAAGACCTCTGGAAATTTCTGAAATTCCAAACGAGGACACACACACGCTAGGCCTGCCAGCATGGCCTACAATGAACTTCCTTCACTTGGAGCTCATTAGAGGTTCATACATATGTACTGCATCTCATGCATCCAATTATAACAAAGTGAATCACTGGAAAGGATATGCACATTAGCTACCACTGACATGACTCAGCACCCTGTCAATCACCTTGTCAATCATACCCTGAAAGGACCACTGGGAGATGCCCAAGGCCCAGTACAATATTTTAAATCCTTAAGTCCAATGCCCTCCAGCCATTTCCTTTCTACTGACACAAGCCCACTTGCTGGCAGTGTACCTTTCCCCAGTACTTCACCAAACTTAGCTGCTTTCTCCTTACCATTGAGTGCAGTGTCTAACTCTTTGTTCATCATGCATAAGAACCTGGAGACCTGTCCCAGAACCCCATCACCCAAGGTAACAACAGCATTAGGTATTTATTTCTTCAGGGTAAACTGATATTTTGTAATTGAGATGGAACCAAAAGATGCATGGGGGAGGGGAAAGGAAAATAAAAAAGGATTAAAATGTGTCACATACATGCACCAACAGGATGAATGTAATCATTATGTACTGCAAACATGTAGTAATAAAAAATAAAAATTTAAAAAGGTATTTATTTTTCTATTTAGAAAAAGATTTTAGTGGTATTATGTTAATTTTTATAAAACTGAAGGAAAAGAAAACCTAAAGTCTTTCCAAATCATTTCTCTGTCCATCTGCCTTCTTGAATAGTCTCCAAAGCAAGCCCTCAAGTACCCTCTGCCAAACCAACTAACTGATGGCAATCTAATATGCCAATGCTCTTGATAAAGTCAATTTTGGTTCAGTTTTACTGCATCAATGTAAACAGTCTTTATAACCAATGATAGGTGGTGCTGAGTAAAAAACAGATTGGAAAAGTATGTGTAGAAATGTGCAAAATGGAGCCAGGCATGGTGATGCACACCTGTAATCCCAGCACTCAGGAGACTGAGGCAGGAAGCCTGAGTTCAAGACCAGTCTGGGCTACAAAGTGAGCCCAAGGCCAGCCTGAGCTGCATAGTGAAACCCTGTCTCAAAAAGACAAAAAAAAAAAAAAAACCCACCCTGGGCTACAAAGTGAGCTCAAGGCTAACCTGAACTGCACAGTGAGACCCTGTCACAGAAAGACAAAAAAAAAGAAATGTGCAAAATGTAGAGAAAAGGTTCGGAAGGATATCTCAATTTGAAATATGAGGTCATTTGTGAATTAAATGGGATCATTTAACCCAGGCTGAAGAGTTGATAATTTAACCAAGAAGGAAAACCGTCAGTTTTGGAAAGAGGATGACACTGTTAAATAATCAATTCTATCCGAGAAGCAACACCTCTCACATTAAAGTGTGAGGGAGCACAGTCGTGGTTTTCAGAGTTCCTACCCTAAGAGACTTGTAATGGCTCTGACTGGCCAACCTGAATGAAAAGACACCACGGTCATGAAGGGAAGGAAGTGGAATTGTGCTCTAATAAGTAGAAGCGTCATGACTTTAATTTTTTGTTACATGACATTTTTTGATAGATAATGTGACATTTTAGTCATAAATGAGGAGCTCTCAGAGTCCTGTTTACTGGGCAACTCACACATACTGGGGAGAGGAAGCTGGTGCTACAGCTGTGCCCAAAAAGCAGGGATTTCTCAAGCCAGGGATCTAGCTCAGCGGCCTAAGCGCCTGCCTGGCAAGTGCAAGATCATGAGTTCGATCCCTGGTGCTGCAAAAAAAAAGCAGGAATTTCTCAAGTTCAGAAACCAGCATTGCGAGGGACACATCACTAAGAGATTTACCTCAGGAATAAGCCTGAGTTACTCTGGCAGGCTCAAGGGGACACAACCTGAAATTAAGAATGAAGAAGAACTAAAGCTCCATGGGGACTGACATGGTTTTGCCCTTGGTCCAAACAGTGATGGGTACCCTACTCTTTCTGGTCTGTCTTACTCTTTATTTTTCTAACTCTCCCACCATCTCTAAGCCCAACCCCAGGACTGGGGCTGTAACCTGTCAGTGCCTCTCAAAGTCACATCTTGCAAGATCACCCTCCTAAGCCCAGGACTAAAAGTTAGCTTGTCCCTTGCTC
>RJWT010027403.1:0-15513 GCA_004365215.1 Cuniculus paca | reverse complement strand
TTGCTTTGACTTTTCCCCCAAATACTTGGGTAGTGTAGTGATTTTTCTTTTTTAAATTATTTTTCCTTATCTTTCCTACATTTCTGTGATTCACTATTTGGTGACTTTGTGTACTACTTCTGAACACCTTCCTTTTCGTATGCCTTATAAGCATGCTGAATTCATTCCCATCTTTGAAGAAACTGTCAACATCATCCTTTCAGTTTCATATTGACAAAGATGATGAAGTTAGAGTGGCAGCTTAACAGACATTTTTTCCAGAATGTTTCAATGATGAGTTTATTATTTGAATTACTTCTTCTGAAAACTTACAAGGTTATACAACTTGGTAAAACTATTTCTGTCATATAAACTATTCTCTCCTGTAATAATACTTTTGAAATTTGTCTTGATGAAAATGTTAACCTTTATTACTGCTTTTCAAAAAGTGCTCCAAATAAAAATTTTACTCTTCCTTTGATAAACCTGTTTGTTACTGTAATGGAAATAAAATAGACTATAAAATAGGAAAGTACCATAAATTATTAATGATAGGCTTCTTTTTAATACATTTTCTTAATAAACTGGGTTCCATTAGAATGAAACAAAGTTATTTTTGGAAAATTGTTTAAACCCCTCAGCAACAAGCATGTCTAGTACAGACTAGTTTAACAACACTTTGGATGTGGTCACATGAGTCCTGTCATGTTAGTTAAATATTGTGTTTTTGTGGAGGAAATAAGGATCACAGGCGACATTCTTTCCAACAAAATTTTATGTCATAAGTTTAACTCTACCTAGAATAACCAAGGAGGTAAGCCAGCTTCTTTGTACCATTTAATGATGGAGTGAACCGGCGATTTAGCTCAGTGGCATAAGCATTTGCCTGGCAAGCACAAGGTCATGAGTTCAATCCCTGGTATAAATAAATAAATAAATAAATAAATAAATAAGTAAGTAAGTAAGTAAGAAAGAAAGATGGAGTGATTAGTAGTCTTTTTTTTTTTTTGCGGCACCGGGGAATGAACTCACTATTTTGCACTTGCCAGGCAGGCACTTAGGCCGCTGAGCTAGATTCACAGCCTGTGATTAGTAGTCTTAATCTTATCCAGGCAGCTTTACTTACATATCCCAAATAGATTTTACATTGTAAACCTTTTTCATAACTCACTACGTGACTTACTGCTTTTCAGAGATTGATGTATATTTTGCAAATACACAAATTTAGTTTTCTTACTTCCTTTCTGTTCTTGCTACAAAACCATTTCGTTTCTCAACTAACAAATATTTATTGTCAACCAACTGTGTGCATGACCTCAGCTAGACACTGGGAATGAAACTACTTTTGTTCTTCTAGAATTTATAATATATCAGGGAAAAAGACATTCAAAATACTCATGAGTAATTAAGTAAATAATTACATAAGTTTAAGGAAGGATCCCTGAATGAGGAAGTTCTAACATGATCTGTAGAGTTAGTAAAAGTTTCTGAGGAAGCAAAGTTTAAGGTGAGATAGAAAGATGAGGGAATGCCGTTTTAAATGTAGGAAATGGCACGTTAAAAGACCACCTTAGGAACTGAGAGAAATCCAAAAGTACTAAACCAGAGAGCTAGATATACAGAGTGCATAAGTTCAGTTTGTTGAAGTAGGCAGGAGTAAATTGTGCAAGGCCCTGTGAACCAATTTGAACAAATTTGGAGTTTATTGCAAAGACAACTATATAAGAGGCCAGATGATTTTAAGAAGGGGAGTATCAAATAAGATTTATATTAAAAAATGTTCTAACATTTTCTGTGGAGAATAAATTTGATAGGTATAAAGGTGTCATTTTTGACCATACTCGTGAGAATTTTGTATGTTGGGTCAGTGGTTCTTTTTTGCCTGTGGAATTTTCATAGCTCCATTCATATGTGGTTGTTCCATGAATTGAGAGTGATTGAGATAGTCTAACCCTTACTTTGTTTTGCTTACCGGAAAATTGAGGCCAAGAGAAGTGATTTAGCCTAGGTCACATGAATAGTTTCAGCAGAATAAACTGGTTTAAGAAAATCTTCTAGGGTCATTTTTACGTAGTTTGCAGTGGTCTCAGCTAACACTGGTAGTGTATATATATTTTTGTTTGTTTTTTTGTTTTTTTTTTGCGGCACCAGGGATTGAACTCACGACCTTGCGCTTGCCGGGCAGGCGCTTAGACCGCTGAGCTAGATCCCCAGCCCAGTGTTTATATTTTTCAGTACTACATATTCATAGATTAAAAAACAAAGCAAAGAAAACAACATACCAGTTATACTTAACAATGTCCTGACAGAGCAGGAAAAATTGTTAGTTTTATTAAATCTCAAACCTTGTGTATATCTTTTTACAGTTCTGTCTGATAAAATGGGAAAGACATTTAAGGTAGGATGATTGTAAGAAAGTCATTTGCATGCTGGCGTTTTGCTAATTTTTTTGTGCAACATGGTTTTTACTTGAAAAACCTATTCACAGGAAAATTTTGGTTATTTATAGACTGGGTATTTGGCAGATTTTCTTTTAATATTAATCAATTAAAGGCATTTTAAATTATTTTTATTATAGTTATTAATACATAGTAATTAAACAATATAATGGATTCATGACATTTTCCATGAGCATATATAATGTTCTGATTATATCTACACTCCCTGTTAAACTCTTTTCTCTCTCTTGTACCCTCTGTGGTTCCTGTTAATGTTGTTTACCAGATTCCACATATGAGAAAAACTATGTAGTACTTATCTTCTGAGTCATTTTAGTGTGCTATTGATTCGATTTGCATATATTTTATTGATAGCTTTTGTATCTGTGTTCAACAAGGATATTGGCATATAGTTTGTGTGTGTGTGTGTGTGTGTGTGTGTGTGTGTGTTCAAAGGTTTTAGTAGCAGTGTAATACTGGTTTTACAGAAGGAGCTTGGAAGACACCCCCGTCCCCTGGCCACTTTTCTTGTGGTTCTGGATATTGCACCCAGGGCCTTCATGGTAAGTTACATCCTCAGTCATTCAGTCAGTCAGTCATTGATTGATTGATTGACTAATTGTGGCAAAGTCTTGCCAAATCAATGAATTACCCAGGTGGCACTCAAACTTGTGAAACTCCTGCCTCAGCCTCCCAAAGTATTGGGATCATAGGCATGTTCCATTGTTCGGCTCCAAGAGCATTCTTGTTAGTTCTTTTGTTTTCATTTTTGTTAATACATGTTTGCAGTACAGAATTTTTATATTCCTGTGTGGAGTTAGTGCATATACATAACACATGTTGATTCTTTTTTTCATCCCCTCCCCATCTCTTGATCCACTTCCCATTTGAGAGATCTCTATCTCTCTACTTTCTGTTATCTATCTTTTATTTTGTTCTTTATTTATAATTTGGGTTTCTCATAAAAGAAAATTCATGTGATAATTAAGCTTGTGTGTCTGATTCATTTCATTTAACATTATGATCTTTGTTACTTACAGAAGTAATGCTACATTGTCTGTCTTACTTTTCTTACTGCTGGGACAAAATACCCAACATCCAAAGCTGAAAGAGAGGTTTGTGTAGCTCACAGTTTGTAGAGATTTCAGTCTATAATTCACTGGCTCCAAGGCAGGGTGGCTTTACAGAGGAGAGCAATTCACGATGGCCAAAGGGTGGCAAAAGCAATGAGAGAGAGAGAGAGAGAAAGAGAAAGAGAGAAAGAGAGACAGAGACATAGAAAGAGAGAGAGAGAGAACCCTTTTTCTGTCCCTTATATGCATGCTAACCACTAGGGTGGGTGTAGTACTGACACCCTTAATGCCAGCGTTGAGCCATGAATAAATCACAAACTCTAAATTCTGCTGCCTCCGAAAAGCCTGACCTCCTATGACCACATGAGTCTTTATGGGGACACAAACAAGACATTTATTATTTATGTTGAATTATTTATGTTGAATATTATATTTGCAACTTAGTCCATGTTTTGGATTTTCTTTCTTTATAAAAAACAAGGTGTATTTGCTATCATTATCTGTGTAGATACAGAAAAGTATTTAAGAAAAAACAGAATCTCTCCAAAGAATGAGTTTTGTATAAAATGATTTTTTGAATTGTATGATTTGACCAATTCTGTGATAGCTAATACCATCCGGTTTTTATCTTATAATATATGACAAGTCAGGGAATGAACAACCAAATCATTTAACTTACCTGTTATGGACATGACGGTTTTGTTCGAAAAACTGATTAGTTTACTGACTCAAAAAGTTTTTAAAAAAATTATTTGATGTTCTTTTGTCATTTATTAAAATCTTTAATTTCTATGATTTATTTACAATTAGCATATGTAGTATTCTGTTTATTTACAGGTAACATTTTCTTTTACAGTTCTTTGATCTTTCGCAAACATGGCAGTGTTGTTTGAAATACCGAATGTTTTATTCAGCTTTTCATTTTTTAGTAGAACATTATCTCTTTTTAATAATATTTTAATTTATCTTATACTTTTAGTTAGATATTATCTCTTTCTCCTTTTAACCAGGCAAAATGTCCTGGAACTATGACAAATTACAGGAGCAGTTAGTGGAATATAGGGAAGGGATAGGTTGGTCAGTCTTAGCACAAACAAATGGATCCCATACCTAGGTGATAATGAAATTTGAGAGTCAAAGTAAATTTCTTTATGTGGAATTCATACTTAAGAATGTATGTGTCAATTACTGGTACAGTAAAATCCTGCCCTAATAGTAGAAGAGGGGCCCAGATATTTAGTGGTATAAAAAGTGGAACAATATTAAATACTGGGTCATGTTGTAAAATTCAGATGATTGGGGCAAACCTGTTGTGGAGTGTGAGAGCAAATTGCTTTATATCCAAATTAGTATTAAGGAAAAAAAGTTTTATTGACAAGATTCACTAGATTTAATATTCTATTTCCTTTTTAAATTATAATTGTATGTTAGAAATGTAATAGTCAAGATTTTATTTTTAGGTACAACTTAAGTGACATTCAAAAGAAAAGATTAACTGAATTGAATTGGCTCTATCTAGTGATATTTGTAATATGGAGTGAAATAGGCAGTCAGGCAGAATGGGAAGATGTTAGCTGTTATTTCAAAACAGCAAAACTAGTGCTTAAAAAAAAGCTTAACAAAATCACTGATGTTATGACCACCCAAGTAGCTATTGTAATTAAGGCTGATGGGCTCTAAAGAACATTGGCAAGGCACAAACCTTGAATAGATCCAGGATAAGTTTACCAAATATGGGGTATTTATTTTTCCTAGAGAGTTTCTAGAGGTCATGACTTTGGCAAAACACTGTGTTTGTAAGAGGTTAATAGCCAATGTTATGAAGCACTTACTATATGCCAGGTGCACTCTTCTAAGCACTTTCTAGTTTTCTTACAAAACAAATTGGGCAATTGCAAGATCCTTCTTTTTTTCTTCTTTTGCTCACCTGCTTTTTATGTAGGAATCTGAATTCATTACTTTGTTTTAGACACACCATAACAAAGGGTGGGAAGTTCTGCAGTTTTAGTGGTAAGAGGAGAGTTTAGTTTCAGTGTTGTAGTAGTCAATGTTAAGTTTTTCGTAACTAGTTTCCAGTGTTAGGCATCTTCTGATTAGAACATTTTTTTCTAGTTCAAGTAGTTCAAAATATTTTATTAAATGTTTTATTAAATATTTATTATGAAATAAATGTATTATGAAACTACTATTTACTAAATAATATTTTTTTTCTTAGAAGAATTAGTATGACCACTGTACTTCACTTTTAAGTAGACCAGCTGCTTTGGCTATTCAAGTAACTTTGGTGGTAAGATTCTACAAGAATTTCATTTCTTTTAGATTTAAAGAAAACCCTTGAATGTTACTGTTACGGTTTAGATACAAGGAATCCCTTCGCCAAGAGTTTTATGTGTGTAGGTTGGGCTTGCTTAGAAGGGTATGTTGTCTTTGGTTCCTCTCTTCTCTCTCTGCTTCTTGGCTGCCATGTGGTGACAAGTTTCTTCTGCCATTAGGGTCACAGAGGCTTTCTTCCACCATGCCATTGGGGTCCATGCAGATTTCAGAAGAAGGGTTGGGAGACCAGGCAAGAATATGTGACAGGGTCACAGTTCCTGCCAGGAGCACATGAGGAGGCAGTGCATAAAGCTGTGAGAGTGAAGTCAAAGGTACAGTGGAGACCCTAGAAAGTTGGACATGCAAGGAGCATGGAACATCTACTGAGGAAAGTTATACATAATGAATGGGACCAGCCTAAGAATGAACCTGTTGCAACCAGCAAGGGTGCAGAGGTGGGGCTGCCTATGCCCTTTGGAGCCCACATATCCCCATGCCCTGAGTGTTGAACATGCAACTGTGGAATTCAATATTTGCCCTGCTGTGCATGTTACTACTACTGTATCAACTGTGTTCTTGTTTTATTTCCTTGAGAGTTGTTGTTTGTTACATATTCTTTTGGGGGAGATCTTTTTAAAATGATGGTCATGATTGGCTATATAGACTTTTTGTGTCTTATGTCACTTAAGACATTTAATAATGTTTTAAAATTCTTTTCACATCCCTTAACATGATCTCTTTTTAAGTGCCTTGAAAGCAAGAATATTTTGTACTCCTTGGTATTCTCTATACCTTGTCTCAGAGTGCTAGAAGTAGAACTAATGTGGAAAACTGAGGGGATATTATGGTCAGAGTCAGGTAAAATGATGAATGCCTATAGTCCCAGCTACTTGGGAGGAGGAGACTAGAGTATAACTTGAGCCTGAGGTTGAGAGCAACCTGAGCAACATAATGAAATGCTCTCAAAAAAGAAAAAAAAATATTGTCAAACTATAAATTCATATTTTTGAAATCTTTTAAAAAAGTAAATCTTCCTTGCTGATCGATGTCCCAGAGATTGCAAACACTGTGTTAAAAACAACTGTTTAAATGAAATGGCATAAAATATTTGCATATGCTATGTGATCAGCACACATGGCGACAGCAGATAAGGTTAGCCACTTTGATGGGGAAATGGAATGATAGCTGTCTAGAATCAGGAAGAATTCATTTTTGGCAGCTGTTTTGTTGGCATGGTGCTAAGGCTTACTTTATCCTCAACAAGGACAGAATCTGAAGTAGGAGGGTCTTGGCAACAGGCCAAATTATTATGAGGGTTATTTTTATAAAATAGATCTCTTTGTATTGGCAAAGTTTAATCCTCTGCTGGATAGAATCCCTTTTATTGTGGTTCAAATTATTCTATATTGCTTTTAAAGTAATAAGCCAGAAAGATTCCATTGATTTAGCATAAAGATACTGTAGCATCTGAAGTTATAAGTGCATTATGTATTTATAAGCAAAAATTGTTTCATGTGTTTGTATGGGGAAGATAGGAGGAATTTGTGACTTTACAAGAATTAAAGCTGATGGAAACTAAGAAAAGAAATGCACAAAGGGACAGAGCAAGTCTCCACCAAGTCTTTCTTGTGTAAGGCCCCAGAGGTGCGCTCTTGGTTCTGGGGTTTATATATGACACCAAATCCATGTTTAAACTTTCTGTAGTTGAGTGGAAACTCTTCTCTCTTCTTTAAAATGACAATATAAAAAATTAGAATACTTTGGTTTGGAATCTGCAAATTAGTTGATGGCTTTGAGGCCTGATACCCTCATCTATAAAATGTTGGCAAGTTAGATTGTTTTAGAGAAACTTTAGCTCTTTAGCCTGGAAACAGCAAAACAGCAAAATTTAAGATGAAATTGTGAAACTTCTGATAACTGTGGGACCTGATAAAATTTATAATATTAAAATGAAGCTATTTAAATGGTTTGTTATAGTTTTCACTGATAGCTCTACTTTTTTCATTGGAGTATGTCTAAATTACAGTTTTAGAAAAGTTTTTATTGATATTAGTTGGTATATTCTAATTACTTTATTTCAAAGGCAGCTTTAGCATAGCTCATGTTTTGATGCACAACTTGGGTAGTTATGACTTAAATACAAAATAATTTTTAGCTTTTCAGAAATAGTACCATCATAAAACAACCATTTTATATGACAACAAAAAATGATCTTATAGATCTTGCCCTTTTTGATATCCAGGAATGGCAAAATGACTTGGATATTATAAAGTAGTAATTAGAAGGAACTCTTAATATGGGTGTAGTTATAGTGAATTTGAGGTATCTGCAGCAAGCATACAGTTAAGGAGAATTTATTGTGTTGTTGGTTAGCACAACTCAGAGATAATTGTCTAGACACATAAAACTAAATAAAAGTTACAAAGCAGTTTAAAGCCTTGACAAATCAGATCCTTTAAGAATTCTTTCTTGGTATTTACTGTTTCTTCTTTTTGCTGCTTCATGAAAGATTGCTTTTGTGTCATTAGTAACTGAGCTGGTGAAATAGCTTAGCTTGTAGGCATATTTTGCTGCAAAAGTCATTCCCTTTTGATCTTAACAAGATGAGCTGTAGTCATTTAGAGTCGTTAGAGTCTGTTATCTTGATGAAAGAAGAACCTTGAGTAGATTTATTTTATTACACGTCAACTTGATGTGTGAAATTACTTATGTTGTCTGTTTTTACAACTGTTAATTCCCAGGAAAACAGGTGTCTTTATAGTATGTAGCCTGCTGGAATTTAAAGCTTTTTTTTTTTAAATGAATTTATCAAGATGTCAAAATCGGCGATTACTTAGTGTTAGTCCTATGTTTTGAGAAGTTGTTAGGCGCTTGCGGATATTTAGATTGGTAGAGGGATACCTTCAGGGGATAATAAGTAAAACAGTTTACAGATAGAAGATTTAAATATGCTCAGTGTATTGCCCTCAAATAAGTGATTCTTTTAAGGAATTCACCTAATTAATAAAAAAGATAGTGTTACTTGCTTTTAAGAACACATTCACTGAGATATAATTCACATATCATAAAATTTAATTTTTACATATACCATTCAGTGCTATACATTTGGTGGTCCCCCCCCCCGTATAGTTAGAGTTGTATAGTTGTATACTCAATTGTTAGAACATCTTACATCTATAGTGGTCACCTTCTATTTTCCCTTTATTGCAACCCATGTCAATCATGAATCTAATTTTTTTTACTTTTTGGATTTTAAAGTGATCCATTGAAAGTGACATAAATAATAGCTTAGTGCCAACTGATCTTTCATGTTAATGAAATTATGTAGTTAAATAGTATATGCATTAAAAATAGAAATGTATTATAAGGTTTTATTTTCATCCTATTGTAAACAATAGTTTATCATCACTATAAGCTCTAGTTAGTAGCATATCTTTAACAATCTAGTGTTATTTTTAGTATGGTTTTATTGAATATACCTCTTTTTTATTTTGAAAATTTGAGGTAAATGTTTCTTTCCTTTAGTTTCCAAGTAGGGATAAAACAATGAACTTTATTTTTTGCCTAGTATACTTTCCTTCATGATACAAATAAATATTTAGATAGTAGTAATAAAAACAGAAGTTATATTTAAAACATTTTAAAAACTCCAGAGTATATGGGATGAAGAAGGATATGTAAGAATCCTTGGAAAAAGCATGTTTAAAGAACATCACTATAAGGCTTCTGTAATTCTTTAGAAAGTGATGCTAGAATCTGGGATCTCCAGAAGTTAATAATAGTAATTGTTACTGTGACTATTCCTGCAGTGGCTATAAGTGTGACAGTTTTTGTGTCCTAGAAACACTCCTTTTCTGCACACATTCCTTACATATCATACTGTTTCTTCACCAAAATAAACTCTCACATTCTGGCTAGTTGTGCCACTTAAGATATCTGTTTGTTTGAATAATAAATGGATTAATTATCACAAGTATATACTTGTCATTCAAGGTTAGTCTAGTTTTGCCTGGTTTAATCCAAGGATTGAAAGAGGCAAAAGGAATATTTTTGGGGATTGACAGTTCAGGTATATGTAGGATTCTGTTAGTGTAGATATCTGCTTTATAGCTCATCTGGGATTTAGTTCAGCTGAGAACTGACAGGATTATCCTAAGACTAGTTGTATAAAACTCCAATGTACATGAAGTGATGAGGATGTTGTGAAGTTGATTTTGTAAGAACTTCATGAGAAATACATGTTTAAGGAACATCTCTTAACTCTTGGAAAGTGATAAGAGAATCTAGGAACTCCAAATGTTAATAATAATAATTATTATTATTATTCTTATTACTATGACTGTTCCTATCCCCTGTTACTGTTTTTGTAGCGAGAAGCATTGGCCTCCACCTTCAATAGCTAAGATACTAGAAGAACTCACAGGTTGAACAGCTTTTCATTCCAGTCCTGAATTCATGCTGTAGGTTTTTTTCTTAAACAAGGATTTAAAAATCACAACATTACTTTTGAATTGTAAATAAACAAGAGGGCTAAAGCATTACACTAGATGCTTGGGACATAGGTCAGCTGGGCAGGTAGAGCATGAGTGGTGAATATCATCACACAAATGGACATCACACTGCAAGTTTATTGTGACACACAAAAATATTACCTAAATCTGTAGTCTCAGGAACATGCTTATATAGAGACTTCATATTGGATTCATAATAGTTCTCAGGGGGAAGAATGGATTTCATTTTACAAAATATTGTTCTGCCTACAGAATTTTAAGAATAAATTATGTATAACTTGATGCTCTTATGTAAAATAAAAGTGAAAAGCCATGTTGTTTGAAATCATTAAATAGGTTGTAAGTGCTAATAATATAATCAAGTTCTAAGTTTTTTGCATTGAAACATCTTTATGCTAGATTAGCTACTGTATGTGAAACCTGAAAAAGATACATTTTATTGCTGTTTCATGTACTTTTTCACTGTGTTTGAACAGACATATTTGTCCATGCCTATAGTAGACTTTTTTCACTGCTCCCAGTTATCATGCCTGGCTTGTGTAATTGGGTAGTCATCAGAAAAAAGGGAGGGGGATTTTTTTTTTTTTAACCTTTGAAAGTGATACCCTTTTCAGCCTTGGCAGATCTCAGTGTTCTATCTTTGTCTCTAAAATCCACATCGGAAATGCTAAGAGTTCTCATGCAGGAGTTAGGAGAGGTCGTTGTCAGGAGGATCCTGTAGCACTTTTCAGAAATTAGAGGGTCATCCAGCAAAACTAGGCCACATAGTCCAAGGATCAAGTGCACCCAGTAATATCACTTGGATTTGAGGATCTGCATGCTTTTAAGCTTATCTGAAATTTGGTCTGGTTTCTATTTACCTATTCAAGCCCAGCACAGTTTTTGTAGTTGCTGAAAAACTCTTTACTAATGTCAATTTGCACATATAGACATATTTTTCATTTTCATCTAATTTCTTTTCCAGTAGGTTGACCATGTTAGGTGTATTTGACATAGAGGTTTTTTCATTTATCCCTATATCCTTCTACCTGGCTTCTTCTTGTGGTACAAGGGTATAGTAAATGATTAAATAAATGTTTTTAGAGAATTTATTCTGTATGGCAGATGTTTGTGAAGTGATTCCAAAGCTTGGTCTTTTTCTTGAATAATAAATTTTCTTTATACATTGAATTGATCTAACTTTGAATTAGCCCTTGTTTATCTTAATTGAATCATTCACTGGTTGTTTAATGGACTTCCCTGTTACCTTTCACAAACCCAGCGAACAAATGGTGTAATGCAGTGCAAACACTGTTGCTTGAAGTGAGTAAGAATGATACTACAATAAGTTTATCTAGGGCAAATCTTTGAACTTTTTTGTTTATATTATGGTTGGGATCAAAATGTCCCCCAAAAGGTTCATTGTGTTAAAGAATTAGTTACCTGCTGATGAGCTTTTGAGATTTGATTGTATCATGAGGGCTCTAACTTCATAACAATGATTAGGCCATTAATGAGTTCATTTGTGGAATGGGCTTATTAGAAGGTGGGGCCTAAATGGATTGAAGCAGGTCATTGGTGGTGTGGCTTTAACAGGTATATTTTGTGCCCAACCCTTCCTCTCTGACCTTTCCTCCTCTTTCTGCTTCCTGGCTAGCATGAAATGAGCAGCTTTGCTTAACTATGCCCTGCCATTGTGATCTTCCAGCTCACCTCAGGCCTGAAGTAATGGGGCCAGTGGACCTCTGAAACTATGAAGCAAAATAAACCTTTCCTCCTTTAAGATTATGGAGCGCTTTTTACAATATACTTCTCTGCCTATAATATATTGATTGTTATTTAACTCCTTACTGTATCAGAATCATCATGAATATCAAATACTGAACTATACTACTCAAGGTAGTTTTATGTGTAAGGCAAGATAGGTAGCATTGTAAGCATCATATGGGACGTAGCCTGCTCCATCATGTGGGATGGGGGGCTTCAGATGTCAGCTCACTTTGTGTTCACTTGTTGCTTTCTTAGAAAACTGTGCTGAATGTTTTTGCAAAACTAATAAATCAAAGACAGAAGTAACTTATTTTTATTGATTTTTGGCCACAGCCAGATAGGAATTCCTACGATATGAACACCTAAGAGGAAGCAGTGGATGGGTGGATTAATCTCTCCTTCATGGAAATGACATACTAAAGGATGAGTGGGGGTTAGTCATTAAAAGGCAGGATAGATAGTATTTTATGTATGGGAAATGTATGTAGAAAGACCTAAAACATGAGAAGTGGCTGAATATGATTAGAAATGTACAATAGGGGCTGTTACCAAGAGATGAGTCCACAATACAATGAAAAACTAGATCATGCAAGATGATATAATACAGATCAGTGTAGATGCACTGGAAGGGAACAAAAGTAGTGGCAGATATGCCGATTAGGAACTTTTGCTGCTGCTGATTGGACCATGAATTAGGACACTTGGAGCTGGGTTGAAGAGAAGTAGGTGGATTCAATAAAAGGCAAAATTGACAGTGTCTTGGTTACTTTTCTTTCCTTGCTGGGACAAAACACCTGACACCCAAAGTGAAGCAAGGAAAGGTCTATTTAGCTTACAGTTTCTGGAGATTTCAGTCCATAATCAGCTGGTTCCAAGGCAGGGTGGCATGGCACTGGGGCAACACTTCAAGGCAGCAGCCAGAGCAAAAGAATGAAAACAAACCTCTTCTCCTCCCTTATATTGTACACAGGCCACCCCCCAACCCCCTTTTCAGGGTGAGTGTAACACTCACAAAATCTCCTTGCCCTCTTTTGCCCAGGATGAGGATATTTACAAAGTATGAACCCTGGCTCCCTGCTGAGTCTCTTGGTTAGGTTAAACTTCTAAACTGCTCAAGTTGACACAATGTATCAGCCATAACAGGCAGTATCAAAAGGGTTGACTAAATTGTGCATGTTATACAGATTGAGAAGTTGAAGTGGATGGCCAGGTTTGGGGCTGTGTTCATTGAGGTGGAGGAGTATCACAGTGGCAAATTGGGATTTGGGAGGAAGACAGTTTAATTTTCAAAGTATTAAGTTTGAGATACATGGGAAATTTTTAAGAAGTGTCCAGAAGACTGCAGTATTTTGCCTTTGAAATTCAAGATATATGTGTTGTAGAGATACAGCTTTGAGATTCATGAGTATATGAAAAGGGGATGAAATCAACCAGGAAGAGGCTATTTCACTTTTGAAGAAAGTACCCAGGAGTGAATCTCAAAGACATGACAATATTTAAGAGACAAAGAAGAGTTCACAAAGTATACTGAGTAAGATCAACCAGAGAGATAAGGGGAAAATTAGGAGACTGTAGTGTCATAAAGTTTAAGAGAATGTGTCAAGGATATGAGAATGGTCATCAGGATCAGAAGCTGCTGTGAGATCAAGGGAAGTGACATCTGGAGAATGTGTTTTGGTTTTGGGGATGTGTACATACTCCTTGTTTCTAAGCACAATTGTTCCCTCTAGTTAGAATGTTTTTTAGCCTCTTTTGCTCTTTTTGAACTCCCAGTCTTCTTTCAAAGTGTTTCTTAAATGTCTCCACTTCTTTGAAAACTTCTCCCAGCAAAATTACTGTCTTGCCCTAATTTCACAGTTCTAGTAGCATTTGTCAAATTGGCATAGTTGATTGTGGGTACATCTGTGTGCCCTGGCAAGATTCTCACAGTGCCAAGTAATTCTTTAAGGGCTGCCATCTAATGTTATTTGTACTCACATGTATATGTGCATGTATGTTACTGCAGATTGAACCTAGGGCATCCTGTGTAAGGCAAGCACTGTACTACTGAGCTACATTCCCAGTTCTTTTGTTTTTTTGAACAAAAGGGGATTAAGTCCATGTATCCATTTGACTTAAGTATACTGAATCACTTGTGTTGAATAATTAAGCTGCCCCATAGATTTACATTAGAAGTTGATCTTAAAGTCCACTCAAATAAAAACAAATACCATAAAAGTATACTGGAATGCAGTTACTTTTCATTCAGTGCAACACTCCTTATGTTGAATTTTAAAAAGGCAACAACAAAACCCTTTCAGTTCAGATTGTAAAAACTTCATTGTTTTGTTTTGTTTTGTTTTTGGAGGTAGGGTATCACTATGTTGTTGAGGCTGACCTTGAACTTTCTGTGTAGCCCAGGGTGCCTCAAACTCACGGCAGTCTTCCTATCTCAGCCTCTTGAATGCTGGGATTACAGGCATGCACCTCCACACCTGGCTGGATTGCAATTTTGAATACATGTAATAACCTTTCTCTCTCCGTTCTGGTAGTTTAAATTACTTAATTCACTCAAATCCATTTCTGTTCTTTTTTGATATTTTATTGCAGGAGTAGTAGAACCTCGATCCTTTGGTGTACTTTTCTGTATAAAGGGTATTCATAATTATAGGAACAAAAGAGTGGCCTCAGCAATGAAAAACAAATGGCCAAAGAATACCTGATTTATGGGGTCTAATGATTGTTTTTGATAACAGAGGCCAATAATTAAGGATTATTAGATTAATGATTTTTAATTTTCTTAAGAATGAAAAGGAGAACCTAGTAATAACAGCTTCAGAAATTGTCCATAAATAAGTTGCTGGATTAAGGAATTTCAGCCTGTTTTAAAAATATGTGTAAAATTATATCTGCAAATCAAGAGAGCAGCATTGATGTGCATGACCATTAGTAGTCAATCCCTTCCCTCAGGTATAAAATGAGATGGATGAACATTGTAGGAGAAATATGCTGTTTAAGCTGGTGCTGCATAATTTATTCAGTGTTATGATTGTTGAGGTTGTGCAAGCCTTGGTATACCACGCTAAAAAGGGACTGCTAGATACATATGGTTTAGGGGGCCCCTGAGAAGTTGGTATATGTCAGCTGAGCATTATAACCAGTTCGGCTCAGTTGTCTGAGTTAGTGTTCTTTCTCTGAACTCTGTTTTCACTTCAGTCCTAAGGATTTTATCTCAAAAAATAGATACTGGGTCATTTTACTTCTCTGAATTTTATTTTGAATGAGTGAATGAATATATTCAACTGCCCAAGTTCAAATCACCATCAGCTCTCAACAAAATCTTCTAGTTTCCTCACCACTATGGAAATCTAGTGATATTTTCTGAAGACCATGATTCAAATCATGTAACTTCCCAATTTAAAACCTCAGACTTTGGGTTAAGATCCAAAATGTTTATCACTTTCTCACGTG
>RJWT010027402.1:0-15534 GCA_004365215.1 Cuniculus paca | reverse complement strand
CTGAGTAGTGTGGTCCTAGGCACCCCAGCACTGGCCACAACTTCTCCGAAGCTAGACTGTTTGTCTTTTCTAGCCCGTGCTGGCTACGTATAACTGATGTTGGGTGCCTGTGTCTCTGCACTGAACTGTGGACAGAGCCACCTGGGGTTTGGATGGGAGCAGACCTGGTCAGGCCCTGGGAATCTAAGCTGTTTAGCGACATTGTCTGAAAGGCGCCTGGGAGCCGATCTCCAACCAATCAGCTTCCGCAGGTCTGCCCACAACCTGGAGCTCCCAAATGACTGTTTTTTTGTTTTGTTTTGTTTTGTTTTCTGGCTTCCTTCAGGCAACTTCCGCGGGTCCGCCCACAACCTGGCGCTGACGCCAGTAGTTAGCAGTCTAGGAGGGCGCAATCTGCCAGACTCCAAGATGGAGCCCGGCCGACCACTCTCTCCCTTGGGGTGGGGGTGGGGTGGAATTCCAAACACTCACCAGCAGCCAGTGCAGATCTCTGCGTCCGCCACTCTCCTTCATCCACGCACCTCTCCGCAGAGACCTCTGGGGTCGACCGCAGCTGGGACCATGACCGCAACGGTGACAGCGCGTCTCCAGGCTCAGCAGGTCTTCTGGCAGGGTGAATCTGGCTCCAGGCTAAGGCGCTGCCAGCCACCACCTTCTTCTTTGTTTAAATTCTTTTTATTCTCTTTGTGGGCTTCAAGTCATATTTTAGATTCTTCGTTGGTCCAGGGGACCCACTTCCTTCCTTCTTGTCCTCTCCATGATGTTATATTTCAACATCTGAACTGTTTCTCTCAGAGAGACTGTTTACTCTGCTGCTTACTGTTCTGCCATCTTTAGCTCCTCCCCCTGAAGAGAGCTTTTTAAATAAAAGGTGCTGAGAAAATGGCTATCTGTACATGGAGGAATGAACCCAGATCAATAAATCTCATCATGTAGTAAACTAAAATCAAAATGGATCAAAGATTTAAATGTTAAAGCAGAAACTCTTAACCACCTGGAATATGAAGTAGGTAAAACCTTTGAAGACATCAGCACAGGCAAGACATTCTGAACTGAATTCCAGTTGCATAAGAAATAGCACCAAGAACCAACAAATGGGATCATGCCAAATTAAAAACCTTCTGCACAGCAAACGAAGCAACCAACAGTCAAAAGGCAACCCACAGAATGGGAAAAAATAATCACTGCCAGCTACTAATCAGATAGAGCACCAATGTCTAGAATATATACAAATAGAATCAAAAAATCAGACTTTCCCCAAATAAAAGACCTAGTCAAAAATGGTCATCTGAAATGAATAGACACTTCACCAAAGAGGGACAAATGGCCAATCAATATGTGAAGCTATATTCAACATTTCTGGCCATCAGAGAAATACAAATTAAAACAACCCTGAGATTCAAAAAATGGCCATAACAATAATGATGATAAAAATAGCAAATGTTGAAGAGTCAGTGGGGCGAAGGGAACCCTTTTATATTATCGGTGGGAATGCAAGCTAGTAAAACCTTTATGGAAATAAATATGGAGAGTCCTCAAAAATCTAAAATTAGAAATTCCATTGAACCCAGCTATTCCCCTTCTAGGTATCTTCCCAAAAGGGTACAGAAATCATATTACAGGGCTGCTTGCATTCCCATATTCATAGCAGCAGAATTCACAATAGCTAAATCTTAAAAACAGATTATATGTCTTTCGGTAGATGAATAAAGAAAATGTGGCATTCAAACACAGTGGAGTACTAGTTTGTCCTAAAGAATGATAAACTTGAGTCCTTTGCTAGAAAATGTGTGTACCTCAAGAGCATAATGTTAAGTAAAAGTAAATCAGACACACAAGCTTAACTATCACATGGTTTCTCTTATATGAGAAACCCAAAGTGTAAATCAACAGCAAAATAAAAACTAGGTAACAGGAAGTAGGGAGACAGATCTTGGTCAGAGGGGAAGAAGATCGCGAGATTAGGGGAGGGGTAGGAAGGGAAGAGGAGGGAATACAAAACAATGAAGATGTGTTAGGTGCATGTGCCACTCCACATGTGGATTGTAAAGAGGATGTGCTCCAAATTGTACAAAACAAGAAGGGCATCAAAAGATGGATGGAGGAGGGAAGGAGGGGAGTGAAAGTGGATAAAAAAGTAAATAAGGTGCATTAGGTACACGTGCCAACTCCTCAGGAGGAATTTAAAAATTATGCACTACAAAGACGTATCAATAAAAAGAGACCAATGACGTTAATAAAGAATTCTTACAAACTGACAAACCATTTCTAGCAAAAGAAATATGAAGAACCAAAGAAGATGGAAAAATTGTAATCTGACTCACTCATGGTCAACAGAATGCAGATTTAAATTGCCACAGAACTGCATTTTGATCTATTGTATTTCAACTAGTTTCAAAATTATTCTTAATGATTCAGTGGAATGTGCTCCTGTAAAACTTGCTTTCAAAGCAGTGGAATCATTGTTAAAAATAAACCCACTTTTGATCAGAAATTTTAACACAGTTTAAAAAAATGACATTCACATGTGTAGTACCACAAGATTAGAAAGATACTTTAGGTTCAGGGATGCTGCTGCGGTTTGTATATAGATGGCCCCCCCCCAAGCCTCATGTAGTCAAGGAAGCAGCTGAATCTAGTGTTTGTGGTTGACTCGTTGTCTAGCGCTGGGATTGGCGGTATGAGTTCTGCACCCGCCCAGGGGTGGAGCCCACACACAGTGTAAGGTTGGAATGGGGGCGTATTTTTCTCTTTGGCGCAGTTTGCTCTTGCCGGCTTGCAGCCGCCCTGAGCAGCTGCCCGTCAGCCACACCACCCTGCTTTGGAGCCAGCTGAGTATGGACTGAAACCTCCAAAACTGTAAGCTAAATAAACCTCTCCTTCCTTCACTTTGGGCGTCAGGTACTTTGTCTCAACAATGAGCAAAAAGTAACCAAGACAGATGCTAATTAAAGCATTGTGTTTGGCACCATCTCTGTCCCTGACATTCTTTCTGCTGTTAAAAATTATGTAAGCACTTGAGGACTAGTAAAATAAATGTGCACACCTACTAGTGACATACTCTGATGTGTCAAAAACATTGAGCTATACAGAAATATGCTGATACATAATAATAATATAATGTTTAATAGAAAAAAAGCACATTGCATAGCAGTAGGCATCTTGATTCCCCAGTGTTACAAAGGAAATAACACACATATAATCTCAAACAGATATGGGATGTTCCACAGAAATGAACAAAACACTTGAATAGTTAAGGATTTGAGGGAACAACTTTTTTTTACATTATTATTGTATACTTTGCTGTAGTGGTTTTTATCCTCCCCCCACTAGAGAAGTAAACTCAGGGTCTTTACAATGAGCTTCTTGAAATTTTCTAAAATTTTAAGCCAGGTTCTCACTAAGTTGCCCAGGTGGGGCTCCAACCAACGATCCTCCTGCCTCAGCTCCCTGGAGAGCTGGGATTACAGGTTTGGGCCACCACACCCAACTGCTTTAGATTTTTAATTTATAACACTTTTGACATTTACCTATGTTGTGTTTATCTGTAACTTGTTCCCTTTCCTTACTGAATAATATTCTATTTTGTGGCTATACCACGTTGTGTTTGGTCATTTGCTTTTATATGGACACTGGGTCTATTTCCATTTAGGGCTATTACATTTGAAGCTGCTGGGACTTTTTAACACATGCCTTTGTGTGGACATATGATTTTATTTACTTTGGAAAAATAACTAGGAATAGAATTTCTAGGAAGTTATGTTTGACTTTAGGAAAAACTACCAGAACAGTTCCCAGAGTGGTTTACTATTTTACAATCTCACCAGTAACACATGAAACTTCCGGTACTTTAAGATCCTTGCCAACACTGAGTGTGGTCTTTTTAGTTGTAGCTATACAAGCAGGTTGATGAACAGAAGTTTGGTTTTGGTTTTGTTTAGCAATACTGGGAATCAAACCCAGAGCCTCTTCCATGCCAGGCAATTGCTCTATCACAGAGATACTGCCCTACTCTAGATTATAGGTAACCTCTTACAGTCTCTTTCTAAAAGCTTTATACCTTTAGGTAACACTGTTATATCTATGATCCATTTCTGCTTTCTTTTTCTGTATGGTTTGAAGTATAGGCCAGCCATACGTATGTTTTCCCAGATACACAGCTGGTTGGTCTGTCACCATTTGTTAAAAAAAGAAATTTCTTTTGCATTAAGTTGCTTTGGTTGAGCATCAATGGACCAGATAACTGTGGGTCTATTTCTATATTTTGTACCACTGATTTATTTTCCTATCTTTACCACAATACCATAGCACATTGATTGTCCCAGCATTATCGTAAGTCATAAAATCAGCATAGTGTGTATAATCTCTATTTGTTCTTATTTTTAGAAGTCATTTTAGCTCCTCTAGATCCTATGCCTTTTCGTATAAATTTTAGAATCTTATTATTAATTTCCCAGACTTCAAAACTGTGAGAAATAAATCTCTGTTCTTTATAAGCTGTTTGGTTGATGGTATTTTCCTATAGCAGCACAAAAGGACTAAGTCAGTGATGTCATTTGCTAGCACATGCTCCTCATGCAAATATTTACATGCATAACTTTTTGAGATGAGCAAACATCAAATGAATCCTGAGTAAGTAAACCTGGCAAGCATCCTTCTCATAGAATCCCTTTGAAAACATCTGGTTATATGCTGAGGCTTCCTCATGCTGTACTTATTCAGGCGTTCAAGCACTAGCACTCAACCCATTTTTTCTTCCCTTGTGACACGGAGCTTGATTAATATTAACCTAGGCAGTACTTTCTGATGCAAAATTCCCAATGTTCTGGATGAAACACTCACGTTTTCCCTACTCAAGAAATACTGTGCATATAAAAATGCAGATGCATGATAATGAAAATATCATGTGGATAATCTTATCGTTGCTGCAGGTTTTATTACAGCAAGCATATCATCACAACCCTCAATTCTTTGCTATTAATAAGTGTTGCACTGGACTTATTTCACAGCTAAAGGCTAAACTGATGAGTGGTTCTGCAAGTACAGGTACAGGGGACCCAAACACTTTAGCCATCCACGTTTATCATCTCTACCCAGAATCAATCCAAATGTGAGACTGAAGACTGTGAAATCACAGTCGGTGTCTCTACAAAGCAGGCCCGTAGTACAGGGAAATGCTCTAACTTGTGGTGTGGGAGTTGGAATTCACTTGCAGAAATCTGTACTATTTATCACCTACACACAAAGTTCAGTGTTGAATTCATGTTCACTTTCAGTCAAATTTTTCCATTTCTTAGTAACTAAACGGCAAACAGAACTTTGTCAATATTTTATTAAGAAACTTTTTACTGTATTTAAGATGCATGCCATTTATCATATTATACAAACTTCTCTTAGTCCAGATTTTCCTTTTCAATTATATATATATGATATATGGTATGATATGTATGTGATATATATGATATATATGTGATCTATGATATATATATGACATAGATATATGATATATATATGATATACATGACATAGATATATGATATCGTATTGTAAGTTCTCAGTTAAAATTTGAAATTGGTATATACAATACTTTTATTGCCTTATTATTTCATGAAAGGATTTTACATTAAGTGATAGGATTCTTGACTATTTAACTATAACATCACGTCCATTTCAAATGTATACAGTTTTCTGCTTTGGTTTCCTATTTTCTGTATTCTTTCATGACAGAAACTGAGCAGACATTGTTGCTGGGAAAATCAGGGTTGAAAGGGAAAGGACATGAGGAGCCCCTCTGGGTAACAGAAATATCCTCTATCTTCATACAGGCATGGTTTACACATTGGAAGTACTTTTCCAAAGTCACCAAAAACTACACACTTGGGCTGGGAGTGGAGTTCGGTGACACAGCACTTCCCTAGCATGAGTGAGGCCAGGTTACACTCCCTAGCAGCACAAAAACAAATAGAAATACAAGCTGTACACTGAAGTTCCAAGCTTTGCATTCATCCACCAAATACACCTGTTTCAAAATGCTTCCTGGAGAGAGGCCAAAGTACGTCTCAATTCAACTCAACTCCTAGTATATTTCAAAAGTTTTTAAAAGACCAAAGGCAAAATTAGTATAGAGTAACCTTGCCTTAAATTGAGACTGCATTTGCAATAAAACCCACTACCGAACATCATGCTAAGTGAAGAAAAGCTGAAATCATTCACACTAAAATCATAAGACACAGTGTCCACTCTTACCACTGTCATTCAAAATATTACTTAAAACTTTAGGCAGGGCAGTTAGGGAAGAGAAAGAAATTAAAGAGATTTGAATAGTATAGGAAGGGGTCTAAAGTATTCTTATCTGCAGATGATGTGATCTTTTACATAGAGGATCCACAAAAAGTCTACCAGAAGACGCTGAGAAGTATTAAACAAATTCAGCTGTGTAGCAGGTTACAGAAATCAATAGTGTTCCTATACACCTAGAACGAATCCACTGAGAAGGAAACCAGGAAAACAATTACATTTTCAGTGTCTGCACAGAAAATTAAATGTCTTGGAATTAACTTAAACCAAGGAAGTGAAAAATGTCTATAACAAAAAATATGCTGTTCTTCAAGAAGAAATGCAAAAGGACGTTAGTAAATGGGAACACACTCTCTGGTCTTGGATAGGCAGAACAAACATTGTCAAAGTGCTGTATAACCAAAAATGACATGTAGATTTAATGACTTGTGATTCTCGTCAAAATAGTGACAGCGTTTTTCAAAGAACTAGAAAAAGTTACTATAATATTCATATGGAAATGGAAGAGATAGAGGAAAACCAAAGCAATCCTGGTCAACAAGAGCAAGGCAAGAGGCATTACAATCCCAGGCTCAGATTTATATTACAGGGCCACAGTAATGAAAACACCATGGTCCTGGCTCAAAAACCTACATGCCTGTCAATAGAATACAATACTGGGTGCAGAAACAGCCCCAAGCACCTTCACCCATCGGATCACTGAAAAAGGTGCCAATGATGTGGGCTGGAGAAAAGGAATCCCCGTTAACAAATGGTGCTGGGAAAACTGGTTATCCACATGCAGAAGAATGAATCTTGATCCACTTCTCTGACCTGCACTAAAACCAAATCAAAATGGACCAAAGACCTACTTGGTATGTATAAAAACAGAAACATGAAATCTACTGAAAGAAAAATTTGGTACCTATCATAAAGAATAAATAAGCATAGGCAAAGCCTTCCTGAATAGAAACCCAGTTGCACAATGAATAATACCAACAATCAATAAATGGGATTACATCAAATTAAAAAGCTTCTGCACAGCAAAGGAAGCAGCCGGCAGATTGAAGAAAAAACCTACAGAATGGAAAGACTTTTTCCTAGTTACTTCTCAGACAGAGGGCTAATATCTAGAAGATATACAGAGCTAAAAGAAGAAGAAGAAGAGGAAGAAAGAAGAACAAGAAGAAGAAGAAGAAGAAGAAGGAGAAGGAGAAGGAGAAGGAGAAGGAGAAGGAGAAGGAGAAGGAGCCAAAAATACAATTAAAAAGGCAACCATCTCAAGTAGGCAAGTAAAATGAATAGAAATACACATAGCCAAAAAAGACATGGAAAAATGCTCAGCATCATGGGGATTAGACAAATGCAAAACAAAACAGCACTGAGCTCTTATCTTGTTGCAGTAAGAATGTCTATCATCAAGAACTCAAAAGACAACAAGTGCTCTCAAGGAGGTGACGAGACAAGGAATCCTTTCATATTGTAGGTGAGAGTGTACAACCACTTGGGAAATCAGTGTGGAGATTTCTGAAAAAGTTAGAAATAGAAATTCCATTTGACCCAGTTCCGTCTCTCCTGGATATCTTCCCAGAAGAGCTCTAGTTATGCCACACTGATGTATGTATGCACATGTACTTATGGGAACACAGTTCACTAGAGGTAAATCATATGCCCATCAACAGACGATTAGAATAGGGAGACCAAGATGACAGAGTGGTGAGCAGCAAAGAAAGGGCCTCTCTGAGAGTCACCATCCAGTCACTGAAATATATAGCAACATTAGGGAGACAAAAAAGAGGGAAGTGGGTATCAGTGACCCAGAAAGAATCTGAAGCATGAATTGGAACCCACAAAGAGAGTGAAGAGTGTCTTCAGTGAAGAAGGAGGTCACTGATGACCCCTTCTCCCTGAGACCGTACTCATTGCACAAGAGAAGTGATACAAACCTGTGGACATACGGTGTCAGTGATGGCTGGCTACCACAGAGGCCTCCATGGAGAAACAGGGCAGTGGAGGGGAGCAGCAGATGTGATGCATATACTGGCTAATAGTGAGTGCTGAGGGCTTGGTCCTCCCACAGGAGAGAGCCATTGGCCTGGAGCCAACTTGGAGAGATGCCAACTGAGTTTGGAACTCCAAGCTGCTGCCAGCTCCAGCTAGTGGCTCTCATCTGGCCTCAGACCAGTGGAAGTTGCTCAGACAGGGGCCAGAAAGAGTAGGCCTGCTGAGATTATCTACTACCCCACCAAAAAGTTACTGCTGGCTTGCTGGGGTAGATTGGCAAGGGTTGTGACTCTGTCTCCACAAGATGTCTACTAATGAAAACAGAGAGTATCCTGGAAGTGGACTTCTTTGTAACTCTCTCATGGTGGTGGGCTTGTTTTTTTTTTTTTTTTTTTGCTTTCTCCTTCATTGTTTGATCTTGTTTTAATGTGAGTGTGAACATTGTTGCTAGCCTCTTTGCAGTTGGAGTTCTGTTCTGATCTTCCTTTTATCTCTTCCACTTCTCTTGCTATCCAGTTTTCTGCACTGGTTTCCCAAAGTTGTAGTGATCCCCCTTTGTCCTATAATCTTACTTCTAATCTCTTCCTCTTCTTCCATTTCTCTAGTTTCTCCTTAACCTATTTTAAATTTTAACCCCTGAGGGCAAAAGAACATATTATGGACTTGTATACTGCATGTAATTTTCTCGTTTGTTTATATTTTGTTATGTAACCACAAATCTAGTTCATAAGTTTAAAAGTGGAAAATTAAGGGTTAGCTCAGTTTATCATTTTCTAGGCTGTGTCTGATGCTATTGGTACCACTATAGCCAAAAGTCACAGAATTGTTCTAAACAGCTCTTGGTCTTGGTATTCATGACTGACATTGACTAAGGGGCACAGAAAATGCTGTGGCACAGTGCCAAAGAGCCAGGGACTGGACCAAACAAGCAACAAGTTCTCATCTCCAACAAATTGAAGAGGCAACATGTTCCAACAGACTCAAAACCCAAATACCAGCTACACCTGGAAGATACCTCAGAGAAGTAGACATTACTTAAGGGTCCTAAATACTAGCAATAAAACAACCCACCATAGGCCATTTGCAAACATCACCTCAGGAACTAAACTAAAAAAAAAAAAACTAAGAAAAGAAAAGTAAATGAGAAGACACTTGAACAAAATGCAACCCCAGAGATTCAGCCCACCTAAGGCAAACCGAGGTGGGTAATGAGGTGGGACAATCTGAAAGCCTTCCACCAGGCCTCTCTGAACTGGTAACAACAAAGCAATTGAATGCTGTGGGGACAAAGGAAACTCTCTCCACTGCTGGTGGGAGTGTAGACTGGTGCAACCACTCTGGAAATCAGTGTGGGGATAACTCAAAAAACTAGGATTGGCAGTCCCATTTGACCCAGCCATTCCCTTTCTGGAGACATCATACCACAGCAATAAATCTGCACCCTGTTTATCCCAATTTGTAATAATTAGATCTTGGAAACAACCTAAATGCCCATTGACTGAGGAATAGGTAAAAAAGATGTGGTATTTTTATACAATTGAGTACAAGTTGTCAATAAAGAAGGATGAACCTGAGACTTTTATAGGTAAATGGATGCATCTTGAGGTCATACTCATAAGTGAAACAAATCAGACACACATGTGTAAGCATCATATAGTCTCCCTAGTGTGAGAAGATGAAAGAAACAATATATGTGTATGTGTGTGTGTGTGCATATATATATATATATATTTATATATATATGTATATATACACATATATACATATATATATATGATGGTTAAGATACTTATACTACTGATTTCTCTGAGTTCATTGAAGAGCAAGATTTGTGCTAGCATTGTTTGGACAATTAAATGTGGATATCTTCTACTCTGAGTAACTGATTTGAAGATAACAATATGCAGTGTATTAAGCATTGTGACCCTCTAATTACCATGTTTTGAAATTTTGTTTTATTTCTTTCTCTTTACCATAAAAAATGAAAATAAAACAGATGAATGGCAATGGAAAATGTGATGAACTTACACAATAGAGTACTACTCAGCCATTGATAACGATAAATTTGAGTCATTTGTAAGAAAATGGAGGGATCTCGAGATCGTTCTTGCCATATGAAATAAGTTGGCACAAAAGGGTAAAGATTACATGGTTCTGTAATACGAGAGATTCAAAATAGAAATAATTTAAAGAGATAATTAGAGAGCCACACTAAGAAATGTGGAGTTAAATTCTGCATAGATGGGAAGTAAATCTGGGGAGAGGGAAAGGCATGAGAGGGAGTAAAAGAAAGGGTAAAAATTACCAAGATGTGATGTAGATATGTATCAAAACCCAGGCTCAATATAATCACTATGTAGTACAAACATATACTAGCAAAGGAAACACTAAGGGTAAAAACAATAAAAAATACAAAATTAAAAAAAGATGCCCTGCACGTGTCTGACAGAAAGATAGTGACAACAGAGCCATGATCTATCACCAGAGATGTATTGGTGAGAAGTCCCCAGAGTCAACCTCCAGGCTGGATGTGTCCCTGTCACTTTCAGCTGTCTCTCACCTCCCAGAGCTGTCAGGGAGGAGCTCTGTCTTCAGAAAACATTCTCTGACAGCAAACAGCCTTCACCCAAAGCGACATCACAGTTCATTGTATTTTTCATTTGGAAACAGGATCTCCCTGAGTCACTCAACTCCCCAGATTGGACTCTAAACTTGAAATCCTCCTCCTCAGCCTCCTGCATGCTGAAATTAAGGACCCATGCTCAGGTGCACAGGGAGCACAGTCTTACTGAATGAGTCTCTCTTCCCGCTTGCACACTGACTTCTCACAATCAACCATGGTCTCTTGCACTGGGATCCAGTACAGGGAAATTAAAGGACAGCCAGATGTTCTGGGAGCAACTCTAGGAGAAGCAGAGTCTCAGTTCCCTGCACCATAGCCTGTCCTTCTATACTATGCAAGCTCTGAGTTATTCATTCCCCTCAGAGGTCTGAAAACTGACCAGGATGGCATCACTTGTTTGGAAGGAAGAGGCTTGTCTTGAAGGAGAAAGCACAGAGAACCATTTTAGAAGGAAAGAATGGCTAAGGGCCAGGGCAGAGCTCAGGGCTACAAGGGCTAGCCACCTCTGCCCTCTCTCTGCCCAGCTCCTATCAGCCCAGCCAGAGGGAGGGATTGATATCATTCAGAGAATTCAGGCCTCGCCCGGATTACAGGAAACAGGAAAGGTGGCTATCAGCAGGTGCCCACATCCAATGACTCTCTAAAACACCCCAAAGCAAATGTGCCAACTGAGGATAAGGAAAATATTTGTGCAGAGCAGGTCCTAAAAGATAGTGAGAGAAGAACTTGCATGATTTTGTGTTTGGGGGTAGGGATGGAAATCTGCATTTTCAACAGACATCCCACACTGATCTAGGTTTTGTTGACCTCAAAGATGACAAATGGAGGGGTATATCTTGAAGTACATCTTGCTTTACAAAAATGGGTGGGCACAAGATGACATAGCTAGGGCATTTCCTGGTACCCATACAAGGGAGAGACCTTGCTTTGAGCCTCCCAGGCCTTTCAAGGACTCAGCCTTTAAGCCCAACAGAAAAGTCAAGCTCCCTGGAAGAAACTCGAACCAGCGCTCTCCGCCCAAAAGTATCCAAGCATCTGTCCGATAGGATGCCAGGCTGTGAGCTTGGTTAAGGACCATAGAACAAGATAACATTGCCCTTTCCCTCAAAATGGTCATGAGCAATGAATTTTGGCGTTATGCAAATTCTCACAAGCATTAACCAGCCATGAAGGAAGTGTGTTCAATGCAATGGCATTGGGAGGAGTAGCCAGAGCTGCCAGGCAAAATCATGCCAGTCACTTCAATTCTTGAAGCCTCAGTTTCCTCATCTGGAAAGTGAACCTAATGACAGGCTTTTCCAAGGTTGCTGTGGGGATTAGATGAGCTAATGCTTGTCAGTCACTTACAGCCTGGCAGAATGACCATTTGATAGATAATATCCATTTTCCCTTTATCTTACCCTTGGTTAGTGAGGCCAGGAGAGCCTTCAGAAAGGAGTTGGGCTTACCACCAAGGACTCATGCTAATAGCCATAAGGCACAAAGGAACAGGCATGTCTGAGTGCATGGGCATATGTGTGAGTGTGTACATAAATGGTGTCTGTGTTCTGACAGAGAAAGCAACTCCTTGTGAATGCAGAGCCGACATACTAAAATCAAACAAAACAAAGCAGAGTAAAACTGAATAAAAGAAAACAATGAAAATGCTATAGGACTTCAAAGAAAGATAGTAACAAGTTGATAGTGGCCACTACTTTCCCTTTTTAGATGCCTCCCTGCCTCTCACCTTCAGAATCTCTATTGTACAGTTTGGATCCCACTAACTGCCTCAGTTGTTTATATCAGGGAGACAATCTGATGTGCACCCACGCGAGTCCAAACCATTTCAACCATGAGCATGATCACAAGTAGCATCCATTTACCTACAAGGGCTTCAAGATTATCCTTCTTTATTGCTGAGTAGCTTTCCATTGTATAAAAATACCATATCTTTCTTATCCATACTGCAGTTGATGGGCAAGTTATCCCCGCATCTTTCTGGTTTCCTGTTGCATGGAACATTGTTTTCTCTCTCTTGGCTTTTCAGTCTATGTACTTCCTTTTGAATTAAAGGTGTTTCATATTGATGGATCATGTTTCTTGATCCACTATGCCTGTGTTTCTATCTATTGGTGAATTGAGGCCATCTCCATTAATAGTTACGAGCAGCATGCATTGGCTCATCTCTGCCGTGCTGTTTTCCTGCCATTGGCTCCCTAGGCATCCCTCTCATTCAACTGCCTGTCCTGCTCAGTAATCCCCCTCTGCTGCTGTTCCTGGAGCTGTGGTCAACTTTATCTCTCTCTAGAATATCCTTCAGTACTCTTTGTAGTGTTGGTTTAGCGGTCATGAATTCCTTCAGTTGTTCTTTGTCATGCAAGTGCCTTCTCCATTAATTTTGAAAACTAGTCTTGCAGGGTACATCAATCTGGGTTGGGAGTTGTCTTTCAAGAGTTGAAATACTTCACCGCAAACTTTTCTTGACTTGATGGTTTGTGTTGAGAACTCTGCCTTGATTCTGATGGGTTTTCCATTAAAGGTGATCAGCTTCTTTTCTCTAACAGCTTTTAATATTCTGTTCTTGTGCTGAATTTCTGGCATCTTGATTATTATATGTCCGGGGATAGATTTATTTTGGTTACAGCTAGTTGGAGTTCTATATGCCTCACTTATATGTATGTCAGGTCCTTTTTCCATGGCTGGAAAGTTCTCTGCTACTACTTTTATAAATAGTCCTTTTATGCTGGGGATCTAGCACAGTGGCCTAAGTGCCTGCCTGCCAGGTGCAAGGTCCTGAGTTCAATGCCTGGTGCTGCAAAAAAAAAATGTTCTTTTATGTCATTTGTGTTGACTCTGCTTTTTCTCTGACACATATCGGTCTTGAATTATTTTTCTTTGCATCGTCTTGCAGATGTTGAATTTTTATTTCCTGGTTCCTTGTCATTTTTAAGAGATCTTTACTGAGCCTGCACAAGGTCCCCAGCAGCACCACACTTCGGGGGCATGTCCTGACTAGCCACCTGGGTCCTGGAGGTTCTGAACTCCACCCAGCCAGAACCACAGCCCCGTGCCACACTCTGGGTGTGTGTCCCTGCTAGCTGAATGGAGGATCTGAGCTCTGCCTAGTGCAGTGTCTCAGTAACACCCCAATGCAATCCATCAGAGGAATGCCCAGTCACAGAGCACAAGGCTCTAGAGCCATAGATCGGGGGTGTGCCCTGGCTAGACATGGGAATATCTCCCCAGCTCAGCATACCACTAGAATCCATCAGGAGGGTGCCTGGCCAGCCACACGGGTCACAGAGGAAAATGACAAAATGAAAGAGCAAGATGCAGTCTCAGTCCTTCAGCCTGCCAAGAACAAACTCCAGAGACACTGAAATGGAAGACAGTGGAAATCGCACAACTGAACTTTCTGAAATGATAGCAACTGAAGTAAAGAAACAACTCCATGAAGCTATAGAGGAAAGCAAATCACAAATAATCTCTAAGTAAAAAAAGAAAGGACAAACATTATGAAAGAAATGTTGAGTATATCTAAAGAAGGTCTAGATAAAAAAATAGAGGAACATAAGAAAATGATGGAAACCTTGAATGAACAATATAAGACAGAATTAGAATGCATGAAACAGATTCAAAGGGATATTCAGGAAATTAAAAATTCCATCAAAAGCTGGCAAAACCACTTGAGTGAAGCTGAAGATAGACTCTCAGACATTGAAGACAGGATGGAAGCTTATGATCATGAAAGAAAAGGTCCCTTAAAAGTAACAAGGAACCAGGAAACAACAATTCAACAGCTACAAAATGATGCAAAGACAAACAATATAAGACTAGTAAGTGTCAATGAAAAAGCAGGGGTCAACACAAATGACCTATGAAGACTATTTACAGATATAATAGCAGAAAATTTTCCAAACATGGGAAAACAAGCTGATACACAAATAAGTGATGCATATAGAACCCCAATCAGTCATAACCAAAATAAATTCTCACCCAGATACATAAAAATACCAACACAATTTAGCAGAACCTGTGCGACAATATGAAGCGGTCCTCAGAGGGAAATTTAGAGTGGTAAACTGCCGCTGCAGGAAAATGGAAAGAACACAAATAAACAACATAATGCTGCACCTCGAACTTCTAGAAAAAGAAGAGCAAGTCAAGCCCAAAGCCAAAAGAAGGGAGGAAATTAGAATGATCAGGGCAGAAATTAATGCAATTGAAACTTAGAAAATGATACAAAGAATTAATGAATTGAAGAGTTGGTTCTTGGAAAGAATAAATAAAATGGATAAACCCCTAGCCAATCTTATCAAAAAGAGGGAAGAAAAAACTCAAATCCATGCAATAAGAAATGCAAAGGGTGAAATCACTGCGGACCCTGTGGAAATACAGAAGATCATCAATACCTACTTTGAAAACCTTTAGAGAAGCTCTAATGCCAATACTCCTCAAATTCTTTAATGAAATTGAAAGAGAAGCAAGTCTCCCTAACTCATTCCTTGAAGCAAGTATTACCCTAATGTCAAAACTAGAGAAACACCCAACCAAAAAAGAGCATTATAGGTCAGTCTCCCTAATGAACATAGATGAGAAAATCCTCAATAAAATACTGGCAAATAGAATGCAACAAACTATCAAGGAGATTA
>RJWT010027401.1:0-15516 GCA_004365215.1 Cuniculus paca | reverse complement strand
AATGTGAGAGTCTGGAAAAACAGAAGTCAGTTACAGTGCACAAAACGTGTTACAGTAAATAGGAGAACAGCACAGAGAGGAGAGAGGAAGAGTCCCAGTGATGGGAGACAGTCCCCCATATTTTGAGCCAATGTTAACTAATTATGTTTGCAAAATTAGACCTCCCTGTAGCTGAAGTTCAATTCAAAAAAATTATGAGGATCAGTACTCATATGAGATCAAGAAAAAGGGCTAGTCTCACTAACCGAATCAGAAAATTTAAAATTCTTATAGTATTTAGTAGACTACTCATAAATATAGGTGGAAATATTATTTTTAGAATACTATATTCTGCTTATGTCTATCACCAAATGTTTGAAAAAGAAAAATTCAAAAGGATTAAATTGTTGTCACCATAACTGAATCATGTAATACTTAATAGCATTTATGAGAGAGCAACAAAATATAATCTTTGACCAAAATTAAGCATATAAACAAGCTGGAAAATACATTGAATAATTGTTAAAAAAGAAACCCCCCAAAGTTAACTTCAGGATTTGCACATGTGTTGGATTTATCAAGTGAAGACAAATGCATTTTAATACTAAAACTAAAGCTCAAATGATTTCACATATTCGAGTATTATATTCAGGCACCATGGAAAAAGGCTTATGCACAGAATATCCACCTCAAAGGAGACACACAGACAGAAAGTAAAGAGAAGGAAATAAAGACATGTCATACAAATTAAAACCAAAAGAGAATAATCAGGGTAGCTGCATTTAATAAATTAAAGAAAAATGTAGAAGAGATTAATTGAGTCATTACATAATGATAAAGAGACCAACACAAGTGAGCACAGCAATTCTAAATGTACATAAAACAAACATTAGAGTTTCTAAATATATGAATCATGTTACTGTATATCTCAAGGAAGAAATAGACCTTAGAGCAAGAGAATCTTCAGCACCTCACATCCAGCGATACACAGATCATTCTGTTAGAAAATAAATGAGGAAACTTTGAACTTAAACTGTACCATACCCTAAATGAAAATCAAGATTTGCAGAACATTTCATCCAAAAGCTGAAAAACATTCTTCTCTATAGCACATAGAACATTCTCCAGAATGTATTATATGTTCAGTCACAAAATAAGTTTGAACAAATTTTAAAAACTTGAAATCACATTAAGTATTTTTCTGATCACAAAAGGTATAAAGCTAAATATCAAGAAAAGAGGAATTTAGAAATATCACATGCTTATGAAAATTAAGCAACATGCTATGGAACAACCGATGGATCAGTGTAAAAATTAAAAGAGAAATGAAAAAAGTAAAGATTGCCTAGATCAATATGAACCTGTGTAAGACAGGATTCTAAATTAGGATTTCAATTCTCTCTAAAATGATCAAGAGTTGCAAAGAACTATAAATCAAAATCTTAGAAGACTGGGCAAAAAGCACATCAAGAGATGTTTAAATCACTAACATAAGAAAAATGGAAATCAATACCTCAAAATATAATTTCTTTTCCATTAGATGATCACTATCACAAGGATAGAAAATAAAGAATGTTGGTGACAATAATCAGAAATTGGAATCCTTGTGCATTATTGGTAGGAATATAAAATGATGCAGCTATTGTGGAAAAATTATGGCGTTTCCTTCAAAGTAAAAAATAGAATTTTAATATGATCCAGCAATCCCACTACTAAGCATAGCCACAAATTAAAGCAGGATCACAAAGAAATATTTGCGGGTCGGGGATCTAGCTCAGCGGCCTAACTGCCTGCCTGGCAAGCGCAAGGTTGTGAGTTCAATCCCCGGTGCCGCAAAAAAAAAACAAAGAAATATTTGCACAATCACTGCAATGTTACAATAGCTAAAAGGTGGAAACAAGCAGAATATCCATCTATGAATTTTGCTCATGAAAATATGGTATACTCATACAACTGAATAGCATGCAGCCTTGAATATAAGTAAATCTCAGCAGGTACAACGTGTACTAACCTTCCCTACATTATGTTATGTAAAGTTAATATTGTCACAAAACAAAATAGTATGATTCTACTCACGGGAATTATCTAATCAAGTAAAAGTCAATTCTGGAAAGAGAACAGAGAAAGTTGCTAAAACTAAGGAGAAAGGGGAAAAAGGAAATTTAGGATTTTATTGTAAACCAGTCTTACTCTTGTTAGATAAAATGGTTACAGATATCTATTCTACAATTATGTAAATATGATTTAATGTGCATGATTACAGGCTAATATAGTTAATGGGAGAAGAGAAAGACTGGGAAATCTAGTTACTAGTGGAATAAAAGATGATGCAATCATTTTGGAAAACATAGAAGACTAACAAAAATTAATTTATATAACTACTATATGAAACAAACATTTAACTCCTATATATTTATCTAAGAAAGTAAAAGCATATACTCATAGGGCAATCATACAAAAGTTCATAATAGTTTCATCTGTTATTGCCCCCAACTAAAAAGAATCTGAATATATCCTTCAATAAATGCTTGAGGAAAAAGTATGTACATATATCGGAGTATTAGACATTCATAAATAGGAATGAGCTATTGGTTTCTACTTCTATGTTTTTATATCTCAAACTTAATATATTGAAAGAAGTAAAATTAAAAAGAGCACTTACTCAATGATTATATTTACCGAAAATTCTAGAAAATCCACAGAAATCTGTTGTTGCCAGGAGATGAGAATGTCTACCCGATGGGCAGGCAAAAGAGATTAACTATGAACATGAGATAAAATTGTGAAGCAATAGAAATCATTATCCCAATTATGATAATTTTTTTCCATAAGAGAACACATGTCAAAAAGCAGTCAGGCCCAGGAATACAGCTCAACGGCACCGTTCCTGCCTTTAAAGTGTGAGGTCCTGAGTTTGATTCCTATTAAAAAAAATTTAAAAATCAATCTATATGCTTGAATTATGTGAATTTATTTTCCCCAAGTATAGTGTGAATTAATTAATTAATGCACCCTTCCCTACAAAACTAAAAGTGGTCACTTAGAGAAAAGCATTAATATTTCCTTTGGGTTAAAAATTTACAGAAATTCTAGATTGGCTGACACTTTTGGTTACTTTTATTGCAAATTATACATTACTTATAGTGTTCTCTTGTCTTTTTCTTTTCAGTGATAACAACAAAGTTTGAGTAAACTGATGCTTCCGTGTATTCTATCTTCCCTTTCCACTTCCAGAGTTAAATATTATCATTTCTTGATAAATTCTCTTGGTATTGGGCAGTCAGGTTTCCATCACTAAGAAAAAAATTCTTGATGCCCATAACTTTAAAAAGAAGACCTTTATTTTAGTTCTGGTTTGAGTCCATATTTAGCTGATTCTAGAGCAGATACATTATGACAGAAGGGAATAGCGGAGGGAAGCTGTTCAGGGTATCTGAAAAGCAGAGAGCAGGGCCAAAGAACACTCTCATGACTTACTCAGAAACTCCAGAAATATGCTTTAGGGATCTCCTAGCCATCTCCAGGGTTAAATAAGTTGATAATGAAGATTCCACCATGACAAGATTTCTCAAATTTAATCCATGCTGAAGCACGTATCAATATTTTATTCCTTATTAAAGTGGAAAAATATTTTACTGTGTTTTTGTATCATATTTTAGTTGTACATTCACCTGACCACTTCTTAGTTATTGTGAACAGTGCTTCCATGAACAATAATGTACAAATTTTCAGTCTCAGACTCAAATACTTTTGGTGAATACTCAGAAAAGAAATTGTTGTTCATAAAACAATTCTGTATGATTTTTTGAGAACATGCCATATTATTTTCCACAGAAGCTGCACCCCTTTTACCTTACCATCAGCAACACACACAGGTTACAAGTTCTCCGCATCTGCTTCAACCTAATTTTTAAAAAAATAGTCACTTCAATGGATTTTTTTAAATTTTAATTTTTATTAGTACAACTTTGCAGTACATAATTATTAAAGTCATCATCGGAAGTTGGTACGTGTATATAGTGAGTGCATCTTGATCGCTTGATACCGCTTCTTCTCTCCTTCCTCATTCCCTCCATCTCTTGGTCCCTTTTCCATTTTCAAAGGACCTCTTCATGGTTTTGAGATTTACTTTCTTGTAATGATTAATCATGTTAAGCATCTTTTCATGTGAATGTTTTGTTTCGGCATTTGTATGCCTTCTTTGGAGAAATGTCTACAGAAATACTTTCTCAGTTTTTGAATTGAATGATACACTTCATTTGTTTTATTTTTGAGTTTTAAAAGATCTTTATGCATTTAGATAAGTGATTTGCAAATATTTTCTCACTTTTTTTCTGATTTACTTTTAAATACGTATCTCAAGCCTCTTACTAGCATTGAAAAATATCTATCACCTTTGGTTTCCAAATTTTGTTATCTTTCTTGCAATCTTTATGGATCCTTTTTTTGGATTTTATTTTTAATCCTTCATGAGTATGTAAGTAGATTGATTTTTGTTCTGATATTTGCTGTTCTACTCACATTTGAACATACAGCAATGAGTTTGGGAAGTATAGTTAATTTAAAATTTAAACAAGTCAAAATTTTTTATGTTTATAAAGAACATTTCATGCCTATCAGAAAACTTTATTCATTTTTTCATAGCTTTTTTCATTATTGAACTATTTTAACCAAATTATAAATTCACGAGAACATTTATTTGCACATTCAATTTCATTCATGTTATTTTATAGTGTTTTTAGTATTTTAGTTTTTAGTTTTAGTATTGTTTTCTATTACTTTCAGTAAAAATTTTCATTAAGTTTATTTCAGTACATATGTGTTGATCCAGATCTAAGGGTTCTGTGTCGTGTTTGGCATGAATAACTGAATAAACACAATGTATTCTTCATTCCCATCCAGTTACACATCTAAAAATAATTAGAATATAATAAGGAGCATACAATGAGACAAATAATATTTTAAATGTCATTCTTGAACATAGGGTATTTGACTAGAAGGGAGATGAAAATTGATTGAAGATTGATATGATTTAGATTTAGAATGTCCCCTCATGTGTTCAAAAGAGGAATTTGTAGAGGGTTACTGGATCATAGGAACTTTATACTTATTAATGGACTAATCCATTGAAGAGAACTTGGCTGAAAGTTCTATGTGGAGATACAGTCTGGTCAGAGGAGGATCTCTCTCTCTCTCTCTCTCGCTCGCTCGCTCGCTCGTTTCTCTCTCACTCCTTTCTCTCTCCATCCCCTTCTCTCTGCCTCCTGGCTGCCATGAGGTGAGGAGATGTATCCTGAAATAAACCAAATTAAATCTCTTCTCATTTAAAGTGTGGAGGCTGGCTATTTTGTCCCTGTAATGGAAAAGGTGACTAATAAAAAGATTAGTAGTCATCAATTTTACAAGCCCAATATCATCATTTGCAACACAAATAATGAAATATAGAACCAATCTCTGAACTATATCATGTTTATCTCTAAAACAAAGTCAACATTTTCTCAATGAATTTTGAGTATTATGACAAGAAATTGCAGTTCACTTCATCTATAACATGTAAGAAAATCGAGATAACTTGTTTCTTTTTTATTTTAAATAGAAAAAACAGAAGAATCAAGAAGCAAACAATTGAAAAACAACAACAAAAGCATCATGAGAACAACAACAACCAATGGTAATATAGGATTCCAAAACAAGATAATAGAAATTTAACAATAGTTGTTATATTGCATATTGTTATCCTCAAAGTAATTGCTCAGGCTACCAGATACAGGCATGGAAGACTCATCAAACAATATAATTTCCCTTTGAGCACTTTATTTTCCTTTTACTCTAACTATTGTAACTTTTAATCTTATTTACTTTTTTAGTTATTTATACTGGTGAGGCAATATGATGTTTACACATGCAAGTCTGATTTATTTCACTTATGAGTATGGCTTCTAGTTGCATTGATTTACTTATAAAAACCTCATTTATCATTCTTTACAGCTGAGTAGTATTCCATTATATAAAAATACCACATCTTTCTTATCCATTCCTCTGATGGGCATTTGGGTTGTTTCCAAGATTTTGCTATCACAAATTGTGCTGCTATAAACATGGGCACACATATATCACTGTAGTATGATGTTTTCAGTTCTTCTGGAAGAATACCCAGAAGGGGAATAGCTGGTTTGAATGGAACTTCTAATCTTACTTTTTTTGAGGACTCTTCATACTGACTTCCACAGTGGTTGTACCAGTCTATACTCTATCAACAATGGAAAAGGGTTCTTTTTTTCACCCCTTAATTCCTTTCTTAATGAATCTATTAAATGGTTTTATTTTCTTACACATTGGTTTGAATATGTTTTACAAAAACATTTTCTATCTAAGAATTCTCTGCAGTAAATGAATTATTTTTGTCATATTTTTTCAGGTTGCTATATTTTGGAATTTTTGTTATACTGAAAAACATCTAGTAGTTAAAAAATTTATCTTTTTAATATCAAATTTAGGATGTTATATAAAAACAACAGTACATCATGAGATATGTTTTTCTTTTCTTTTTTCAAAAGAATAAAGTAAAATATTGTTAGTTTTATGTCCTAGTCATAAGTTTTAAACAAACACAGAAAAATACCATGTGTATTTGTTGTTAAAATGTTATCTACTTATTCAAGTACTACCTATTCTAAATATATTGTAAAATACTTATAAAGACTGCCAGTTTTTTATTTACACCTTTCTTGTTTTCTCATCAAATTTTGCACATGTGAGCAATGTAATTTTGTGATTAAAAGTCCTTTTATCACTGAAAAATTAGATATGTAATATCAGGTATATTACTGTCTTTTTAAATGCAAATAAGTGTATATATAAGGTCTTGTGTCTGTAATCTAGCTATTCTCATTTGAATTTATCATTATTTATAATATTAATTTATCTAAATTTGTATGAGTCATATAACCTCTATGAAAAATTTTTGTTAGAAATATGATATCAAGGTTGAAATCACTTCTATGAATATTTTTAAATCAGCATGTCATAGGGCCTGGGAGTCTAGCTTAGATGTAGTCCATGATCTTAGAAAGCAAGATGCCCTGGCTTGAATCCTTGGGAACTAACTAACTAAAGAAATATACAAGTACATGTATTGTGGATATATGCTTGACTTTACAAAAGATAATGTTCCCGCTTATGTGGGGTTAGCAAATATTCTTGATATGGCCGTAGAGGAAAAGCATAAATCAGGTCAGTAAATTTGAAAACTTTCTTTTCACCAGTAAAATAGAACTAAATCAATGTAAGAACAGTATAGGAAAAGAATTTCACTAAATGTATTCAAGACCGCTGCCATTTTTTGTGTGTTTGTTTTCCTGGATCAATCCAAAATAGAGTAAACAATTTCCTTGAAAAAGTCAATTTTGGTCCAAAAGTTTCTCACACAAAATTTCCATTTTTCAGTCAATATTTCTGACAACACATTTTACATCAATTTACTATACGTTTATGCAATATTTATTCTATGTATTGATGGAATTCCACTGTTATTCTTTTTTGTATTAATGTAGTGCTAGGCAATTTCCTGACTGGTTAGTTATAATTCAAAACATATTTTGAAATTTGTGAGAGTCTTGTTACTTTAAACTTATCAATTTTTCATAATTACTATTGTCTTAGAAACTGATATGAGCAGAAAAAGAAAATTTTAATTATTATTAAAATTATACTTAGTTGACAATGTTATAAGGTCATACAAAAGTGGACTGGGAAATTCCAGTTATGGTCTGAGAAAGAGAAGAATGCCAAGAAAGATCGCTTCCCCCTATTCTTGCTAGGATGCCTGTTATTTATTAAATGTTGAGATCATTGCCTGTTGTTCTAAGAATTCTTACCTGTGTCAACTATCACTCTTCTTGCCTATTTCATTTGTCAGTAGACAGTCTAGGCCTTTTTCAGCTTTACATCACGTTTGTGAGGAAGCTTATGATCAATGATTGCTTTCAATGTGAAGCGACCTGAAGTTTTGCTTTCCAGCTCAACCAACTATCTTGTATCTGCTAGCGGCTGCTCTCCATTGCACATCGCTTACCTCCTACCACTTCTTCAAGCTGCGTGTATGAGCGCTTTCACAGTAATCTTAAAACTCAATACATTACTGACTTTCCTACAACATATTTAACGTTGACCATACTTAATGAGACTTTTCGAAAGTTTCACTGAGTACACGCACACATGCAAATACACACAGCACCACACATTTATACGTATTTATATTCCTTTGATGAAGTTGCTTATTATGCGAATCCTGTGTTGCTCCTATCTGGTTCCTGAAGGAATTTTTTTCTTTGTTCCTTCTAATAGTGGGGATTTTCATTATCTGTCTCCCCCATAAAGTGAATTTCTCCACTTCGAAGCTTCAAAATCTGTTTCGTTGACTTGAGTTGACGACAAAATGCTGTGGTTCAGAGAAGCTAAGCAGCAGAATTTTTTAAGTAAATCTATAGCCCAGAAGTTTAAAAGTCTAGCATTTAGGTGTCAAAAGGTTGTTTTCTAGTAAAGGCTGTATTCCTGGGTTGACCATGTTGCCTCCTGGCCTTCAATTGTGTTATTACCTTTCAAGGAAGAGAAAGAACAATCCCAATTAATCTCAATTTATAATGGAATTAATCCAATCAGAAGGAATCCATACAGATGACATAATCTAAATCAAATGATCTCCCTTTCCTAATACCATCACTTTTGGAATTATAGCTTCAAAATAATAATTAGGAAGACAATAATTTAATCCACTGTACCATCCATAGGTATATTGCTTTCAGGATAGAAACAAAAATGTCTACTATCCTCAGGGAAACATTTTAATCTCTTGGTCACTATTTTAATTTTTTTCTACCATCTTTTTTGCCTACCAACTTCTGTCACAAGCATGATACACTTAGAGAATATATTTATTCTTTTCATTTATTCTTATTTGCATAGAGTATTGTACACTGCATTCTCATCTGGAATGATTCAATTGACTTTTTGTTCATTGCCTTAGTGTGGTGACTACTTCAGTTTTCCTCTGGATAACTTTTGATAAATGACATGTAAATTGCCAGAATAAAATCACTCCTATAATGAAGAAAATCCATTATATTATTTTGCATGGTAATTGAAACTTTTTTTGCCTGAGAATTTTGCATTTTATCATAAAATATTCAATTTATCTTTGAATGACAAAAAGGCTCAGTGAAGTAATTTGTCTAAAAACAAAATGGTAGTCTGCTAATATGTAAATAAATTTTCATGTTATAAAAACAGATAGCTCAAAGCTTAAAGATTAGTTCCTATCCCTTGGTGGAATTGTGTTTTCTGTTTAAGATGCCCATTTTTAAAAAATTACTAAACCAAATGAACGAAAATTTTTTGCTTAAAAATAAATTATTCATTATACAATTTTGCTATAAGACAAAATTGCAACAAATTCAACAGGAGGATCTGACTAGATTTTATTGCAATTCTAGAGTTTAGCAAGACTTTCCTTTAATAAAAAGAATGAACATTCTGCACCAAAAATTACCTAATAGTTGGATTTTATAAAGTGCATACAAAGAAATGAAATAAACAAAAGTAAATTGTTTTCATTTTATGTTGACTCAGATCAACTGGACTGCTTTTGATTGTTGCTATGAATCTTTTACTTTTAGGAAAAACTCACCTTTTTAGAATGTATTTCTTTTTCTTAGTATGAGTAACTCCATTTTGGTTTTACCTAGTCAGCTGGGACCTAGTTCAAGTAACTTAGTCTGAAACAATAGACTTCCAGATACATCAGCAATATTTTATTCATTGCACATGAATTAATACTTTATCTCTATTAAAATGATGTAAGTAGAAAAAAGATAGCATTTCTTTTTTCCCTATAATTATTTTTTTATCCATTGCACTTACTTCCAATTCCTCTTTTAAAGGATGAGATTGCTTTCCTTTCTCAGACTCATTGCCCAGGAAAAGATTTTGATCAGGAATACATAAATGTTTCTAATTTTCAGCATGTATCATATTCTAGGGGTCTCTGTGGAAAAAACATGAAGCAGTTACTCTCAATTAAATCCATTTGTCAAGAAAGAGAAAGAGAAATTGAGAGAGCATTCCCTTGCAACTAGAAAACAATTGCCCTGATACAACCAAACAAAATAAAGTTTTTTAAAGATAGAAAGGTTTGCAATCCATTTTCTGAGCAAAGCATTAAGGAGGTAAGAAAAACCTAGGGACCATATAGTTGCATAATGATATTTAGCAAAACAGACAACACTCAGTGATATTTATGGTTCTACAGTGCCAGAAATAATCCATGTCTTCTAGCTGTAGATTTTATAGCTGAAGAAGCCTTATGGTGAAGACCAGTTACTGGCAGTTTAAGCAGATAGATAACAAAGATCAAAATGAGTAACGGAGTATTTAGTTGAAGTGGGAAAAAACCAGCCAGAGGTGACACCTCCTAATGTCTTTTTATTATACAAAACCTTACAAAAGGCAGAAATTAAATATGGTGGGGGAGAGAAAGAGAAGCTCAAACTCATTGCCATTAAATTTCAAGTAACAACACTGCTAGTAGTTAGCAGAAATGGTGACCAGGGTAGCCCGGCAGAACTTAGCCAGCAGCTTCTTGTGTACCTAGGAACCCTGCACCGTGTCTTCCTTATGGATACACCATATCCCTGGGTCTGATCAGCCCCCAGCAACTGCTGCCTGAGCACAGGGACATGAGACTTGAACAGGAAGAACCACCAAAGTGGTAAGAAGTGACACAGATGTCAGGGAATTTGGTGGGAGGACTTTGGAGTTGGTAAAATTCTGAGAAGTGAAATCAAGAAGAATCTTAAGACTTCTGGGAAGATGGTGGAGTGATAAGGAGCAGAGAAAGAACCTCCCTGAGACTTGCTGTCTAGACACTGCAATACAGCAATGTGAAGAAGAGAAGAAGGATAAAAGTGGGTCCCCTGGACCAGGGAAGGGTCTGAAGTGAGACTTGAAACCCATGAGGAGAACAAACAGAGAAACTTTAATGTAGAAGAAGGACCAGCAGCTTCTGCCTGAGTCAAGACTCACTGTATGGGACTAACACTTCAAACGTGTGAACACAGGGTGACTGCTGCCAACCCCAGAGCCCTTCACAGCAAGACACAGCAGTGGAAGGGAGGAGTGAACATGAAGGACTGCACTGGCTGGTGTTGAGTGGTGTGGAATCAGACTTTCCTCAGGAAAAGGTGTTGCCTGGGCGCCATCTTGGAGAAGGTCCAACTGAGCTTGGAACTCAATAACTGTTGTGTCCATCTAGTAGCTCCCTGCTGAGTTCAGGCCCACAGAATATGCAGTAACTGCTGCAGATTGGTCCCAACCTCATGGTCAGAAAACAGTCTGAATTTCAGGGAAAATAAAGGTGCAGGTTGCTGAGTTTATCCACTATCCTTCCCTAAAGCTCCTGCTGGCTTACAGGGATAAATCAGCACAGATATGGACTCTGTCTCCACACATCGTCTACTGGTGACAGCACAGAAAAACCTTGAAGTAGACATTTATTTTTTCTCTCTCTTTCTTTCTTTCTTTCTTTCTTTCTTTCTTTCTTTCTTTCTTTCTTTCTTTCTTTTTTCTTCATGAATTGATCTTGTTAGGATCTAAGTATAAACATAGTTTCTACTTCTTTTGTGGTTGTTCTGTTCTATTCTTTTTACTTCTTCTCTCTTGCCCTTCTGTCTTTTGTACTAATTACCTGAAGTTTGCATGATCCTCCTTTCTGCTCCAGTCTTGCTTCTGATCTCTTCCTCTTCTATTTCTCTTTTTTGCTCTAACCCCAGAGGATAAAATTGGCAAATTGAGAGCTTACTTATTACATACAATTTTCTGGTTTATTTTAGATCTTTTTTTATATAACCACAAATCTAGTTCATATGGTTAAAGGTGTCCAATTAATATTTACCTCAGTTTGTCATGTTTGAGGTTGTGTTTGATGGTATTGTTATTGCTGATTATGCCACTTTAGCCAAAGTGACATAATTGTTCTAATCAACTGGTATACTTCCTGGTATACCAAGACTGACATTGCCTATGGGTCATAGAAAACACTGTGGGCCAGTGCAAAAGAGCCAGGGGCTACACCAAGCAAGCAGCAACTTCTCATCCCCCACAAATTGAAGTGGCAAGATCTTGTAACACTCGCAGCCCAAAAACCAGCTGAATCTGGAAAACATCTCTGATGAGTAGTCATTTCCTAAGAATTCTAAATACTAGTAATGAGCCAACTCACCATAGGCAATTTACAAGCATCAACCTAGGAATTAAACTAAAAAAAAAAAAGAAAAGAAAAGAAGAAACACTTAAACAAGATGCAACTCCCGACATCCAGTTTACCAAAGGTAAACCCAGGGCAGTGGGGTAGGACAATCTGAAAGTCACCCACCTGGTCTCACTGAAGTAGTAACAACAAAACAAATAAACAAGACTCTGGAGAAAATCAAATCAGAAATAATTTCTCACATAACTATAAAGAAGCTGATCAGTGAAAACCATGCCTAGTGACTCCAGAGAAGATACAGATAAAAAAAATAGAGGAGCTTAGGAAAATGATAGAAACCATGAATGCCCAACATAAGAAAGAAATGAAATCCATAAAACAGATTCAAACAGATATCCAGAAGACTAAAATTTCCACTGAAACTATCCGCAGCAGAATAAACCACTGTGAAGACAGAATCTCAGAAATCAAAACAGGCTTGTAGTTATCAATCATGAAAAGAAAAGTTTCTTAAAAACAGCAAGGAATCATGAGAAATCAATCCAGCAGTGGATTGATGATGAAAAGAACAAGTACAAACCACAAATAAATAGAAAGAGCAGATAAATATATGAAAATGTTCAACATCACTGGTCATTCGAGAGATACAAATTAAAACATTGCTGAGAGTCCATCTCAGCCCAAAAGAATGGCTATTATCAATAAATCAACCAATAACAAATGTTGATGGGGTTATAGGGAAAAACAAGCACCTTTCTACTGTTGGTAGGAGTGTAGACTGGTTCAACCACTGTGGAAATCAGTGTAGAGGCTTCTCAAAATGCTAGTAGTAGAGGTTTCATTTGACTCAGATATTCCCTTACTTGGTATCTTCCCAAAAGAATTAAAACCATCATAATATAGCAACATGTACACCCAAATTTTTGGCAGCAAATTTTTTATAGCCAAATCTCAGAAACAATCCAAATGCCCATTAACTGGTGAATACATAAAGGAGATGAGAGTTAACTGACATGGTGAATTGATCTGAGGGTCACCAAACAGGGTATTGTACAGGTGTTTAATTGATGTGTAGCAATACCTAATTTAGTCTGAATCCAGTTAATATTCCCCAATAAAAAGACATATATATATATATATATATATATATATATATATCCATACTCTTAAGTGAAATGCATCAGACACACAAGTGTAAATACTGCATTGTTTCTCTGGTGTGAGGAATCAGGAATGTAAACAAGCACCAAAACAAATAATAAATATGTTGAAATAAGAAGAAATGTTCAAGGAACAAGGGGGGATGAGGAAAAGAAAAAAAGGAAAAGAAGAATCTTAAGAGCCAAGGCCTCTGCATAGTTCCAGATAAAGTACAAACTTCTAGCCCTTATCTATAGTTAGGGTCCGTACTTACAGAATAGGTGGTGAGACCCCAAAAGTTAAAAATAAGACAAGATCGTTGGCAAGCCTTGAATGATTTTCAGAAATTATTGGGGGACATTAATTGGATTTGGCCTAAATTAGGTATTGCTACATAGCAATTAAAACACCTCTACAATACCTGCTTGATTACCCTCAGATCAATTCACCACGATGGTTAACTCCCAAAGCACAACAGGAATTACAATTGGTAGAAGAAATGTTGCAGGAGTGACAAGTATATCGAGTTAATGATCTTCAGCCACTTATTTATGTCTTAGATGCCCCCTCTACTCCCCTACTGGGTTTTCAGGACAGTTTTATAATTCTCAATTATTGCCCATTGAATGACTATAGCTTCCTAATCAAATAATAAAGACCTTACAACTATATACTGAAAAAATAAGTACACTTCAGGTAACATTTTAAAAAGTTTTAAATTTTAGTAAGCATTAACAGAAATGTATTCATTCAAGGGTAAAATACTTGAAACTATCAACACAATCTTTCTCTCCAGTGTTTCCAGTCTAATAAGAGAAATAATGACCAAAAAATTATTGCGGTATGTGTTAAGTGACAATAGAAAGTGCTGCTAGGAAACATGATAATTACAGGAGCAAATACTAGAATTTATGTGGAAAATGGTTTAGGACGACATTTTAGGTGAAGTTATTCCTAAGCATTACAAAAATAATAGTTGGAAACAAGCCAGTTAAAGTGCTATTATCACTAGATGAGATCACAGATAGTCTCTAAAAAGAATAAATGGAGACCTCAATTCATCTCCAGAAGTAAGTTTTGACTCATCGTGGAAAATAATGGCAGTACTTCTCAGTGAGAAGCAATGGTGGATTTGTTAAACAGAATTAAAAAGGTACCCATTCAGAAAGGAGTGTGGCCTTTGAGAGGGCCAAGCACATGATGACTGGGACTGATAGTATCTGTGCTTGAGGGTGACTGTCTGTGGAATTCGTGACTCTATAGCATTGGAAAAGAGTACTGGTCTAATTCACAATTGAAAGAATAGACCCAATTCATAAGATAAAATTGTAGTCCCAATATTCCAGATTTATCTAGACTTTTTCTTCAATTTATAAAATGTTTTATTAGTACATGTTTTCAGTTTATAATAATTACATTCCTCATGGAGAGTTCTTCCATGTACATAGCACATCTTAATTCTTTTTCAGACTCCTTTCCCTACCCTTCCTCATTCCATCCTCGTTCTCCTGGTCTTTTTCCCAGTTGAAAGAGTTTTATCTCCCTATTTTCTATTATCTATCTTTTATTTTGTTCTTTATTTATATTTTGAGTTTGTCATATGAAAGCTATCTTGTGATATTTAAACTGTGTCTGATCTATTGACTTAACATTATGGTCTCTAGATACTTCCTTTTTCTTACACGTGACTCAAGTTTATTTTTCTTTATGGCAGAATAGTTCTCTATTGTGTATAAATACCATGACTTGTTTATTCATTCATCTGTTGATTGGCATATAGGTCTTATTATGTATTGTGCTGATATAAACATGGGTATGCATTTATCACTGCAATACGGTGTCTTTAACTCTTCTGGGAAGACATCTAGAAGGTGACTAGAAGATACCTAGAAGGTGAGTCCAGTGGAATTTCCAGGTTTAAGGTTTTGAGGAATCTTCATACTGATATAACGATTGCTCTTGTTTACATTCTCAACATAGTAGAGTTTCTTTCTCCTTGAAGCATTTGTCATTATTTGATTTCTTGATGATAGGCATTCTTTCTGGAAGAAGATGGAATCTCGTTGTTTTAGCTTGCACTTTTCTAATGATCAGGGATGCTGAGCATTTCTTCGTGTATTTTTGGCTGTTTATAC
>RJWT010027400.1:0-15514 GCA_004365215.1 Cuniculus paca | reverse complement strand
GAGATGGAGGTCTCACTAAACTGCTCAGGCTGGCCTCAAACTTGCTATCCTTCTGCCTCAGCTTCCCAAATAGCTTGAATTAAACCACTGATCTGTCCTGACTGTCAAGTCACTTCCCCTCTCCGTGTCTGTTTCCTCTTCCTCAACACAAGGGTATGATAGTTCCTGTCTCGTGAGATTGTGGCAAGAAAATAAAACCATGCTGACCCTTGAGCCAGTCAGGAAGGTAAATACTTGGATTATGATGGAGCAGAGACAGGTGCAGCAGCAGAGGCAGGTATAAGGACAGGGCTGTGTGGCAAGGCTTCTGAGGAAGGCAGATGAGGGCCCAGGGAAGGGTGAGCAAGCAGACCCAGTGAGTTGAGGGGCTGTTGTAAGGAGGCAGAGCTGCAGCCCAGGCAGATGTAAGCAGGTGCACAGAGTAGGGAGATGGGAAGGCAGACCTAGGCTGCGGTAAGTTACAGGAGGGACAGCCTTGAGGATTTTAGAAGGGGCATGGGCAACCCCTCAGAATTCACAGAGGCCACTGTAGGTCAAGGGGTCAGCAGAAGGATGCTGATCAGGAAACCACAGACCATGGTGCAAGAGAAAAGAAAGCCTTAGGAACTGAGAGCTGCTCAGGCATGGGGATTATAATTAAGGGGACGGTGGGCAATGGGCATGTCAAAGCTCCCGTCAGGACTTTGTACTTAGATACTAACTGAACAGCAACTTCATGAGAAATTTTACACAATAGCTCAAAAATAAAAATAACCTAACCTAAGAACTTAACATCATGGCCTCCTGCCTTTTGTGTGTGTGTGTGTGTTTCTGTGTGTGCACATACAAATGTACATGTACATCTTTGTTTTTTACTTTTACAAAATTGATACCCCTAGTACATCTTGAAACTTGCTCTTTTTTTGGGTTGATATTTCCTCAGATATATGTTTCTCTTTTGATTTCTATAGGCTAATATAGAGCTTTTGGTTATATAATTTCTATTTTACATGTGATTTATCAATTCATTACTTGGTCTCATTAGATATGTTCCAAATACCTAAAATATTCCAGGCCCATTGTAGGCACTGAGGATTCAGTAGTGAACAAGAAAAATCTTTGTTCTTCCTGGAGGTGATGATCTACTTTGGGACAGAAAATAAAAACATTTAAATAGTAGCACAGTGCCACAGAGTGGTAAGTGCTACAAAGTAAAGTATAGGGAGGAGAGAGAAGGGGTAAGAGAAGGTAAGTTATATGCATGTATGAAAATGTCACAAAGACACCAGTGTTTTGTTCAATTAATATATGCTAGCATGGGCCAGGGATTTAGATCAACAGTGTAAGCACCTGCCTGGCAAATGCAAGGTTGTGAGTTTGATCCCTGGTACCAGTAAACAAACAAATAAATAAATGCTAGTAATTATAATTAAAAAAAAGATTTAATAAAGGAGTCAACCTAAAAAAAAAAAAGAAAGAAACAGAAATAGAGAAAGAAAAAGTGACTGGGGAGTAGTGGGCATGTTTTAAAGATTGACCAGTCGACTTCGTTTGCCCAGGATTGTACTGGTTTTAGCACTGAGAGCCCTGAATCCCAAACAAACCAGGAAAACCTGTGACCTGTAATCTGCATAGGCCTCTCCAAGAGGAGACACTGAAGCGGAGACTTGTGTCACGTTAGTGAAAACCAGCCATGGTCAGGCCTAGGGAAGAGCTTTCTAAGCAGAGGGGAAAAAATGAGCACTAGCGAGCGGTCTGGTGAAAGAGTTCCTTGCGTGTTGAACAACAGCCACAGCAAGCTAGGGGGCTGGGTGGGGTGGAGGAAGAGGGTGGATGCCTTGAGGACAGTCACTTAACATAATGTCCTCCAGATTCATACCTCTTGCTAGAAACAACAAGTGTGATGGAGTTTGAGCAATAAAAGCACATGATCTTATTTACATTTTGAAAGACTTGGTGGTGAAAGATGGTGTAGTATTAGGTAAGGAGAGGAGTGAGCGAAGCGAATGTGCAGAGAAGCTGTTGCAGGTAGTGATGGAGGCTCAGATACGGTGGCTATAGAGCAGCAGTGAGCTCTGGAGATTTTAAATAATTATTTTGTTTTTAATCAACATGTGAAAAGTGTACATATTTATAGTGTGGTGTTTCATGAATGTATACATTGCATGATAATTGAATCAAGATATTTTGCATATCCATCATCTCAAACATGTATCAGTTCTTTGTGGTAAGAATATTCAAAATCTCCTGTACTAGTTATTTGGAAATATATAATGCAGGATCATTAAGGAAAATCACTTTACTCTGCAATAGAAGACCAGAATTATTTCTCCTATCTGTAAGTATTTACTTGTGAATCATTCTCCTTCTGTCTTGGTTACTTTTCTCTTGTTGTTGAGATAAAATACCCAACATCCAAAGTTAGTGAAGGGAAGGTTTATTTCTTACAGTTTTTGGGGTTTCAGTTCATACTCAGCTGGTTCCAAGGTGGGGTGGTGTGGCTGAGGGGCAGCTGTTCATGGTGGCAGCAAGCAGCAAGAGCAAACCGTGCAAAAGAGAGAAAAACTTGCCTCCTTCCTGACCTTACATTGTATGTCAGCTCCACCCCTGGGCAGGTGCAGAACTCACACCGCCAATCCCAGCACTAGACAACAAATCAATCACAAATGCTAGATTCAGTCACTTCCATGACTACGTGAGGCTTGGAGGGGGCACTTAGATACAAACTATAACACCTTCTCTACCCCTTGCCTTCCTCAGCCTCTGAAGCCACTATTCTACTCTCTACTTCTGTGAGGTCAATTTTTTAGATTCCACAAATGAGATCATGCAGTATTTATCTTTTATATTTCACTTAACATAATGTCCTCCAGGTTCATCCAAATTGCAGCAAAGGCTAGGATTCTATCCTTTAATGCAGAGTGCTATTCCATTGTGTACACATACCACAGTTGCTTTATCCATTCATCCACGATGGATGCGAATTTCCTAACTTTACTATTATGAACGATGCTGCAATAAACATGGGAGTGCAAATGTCTCCTCAGTGTGCTAGTTTCTTTTCCAGATAGATTTGAATAGTATTTCTTGATGGAGCTGAGGTGGAGTAAAAGTGTAGTTTCAGGAATGAATTCCAAGTTGCTAGCTTGAAGTTTTGAGTAGGTTACAGTGAGAAGACTGAAGGTAGAGTAGGCTGGGGCAGAGGGGTAGGAATAGGAGTCAATACTTTTGTTTCAGACATGTTAAGGCTGAGATGCTTCTAGATATATTGCAAATTGTCAGGAAGCAGCTATATAAGGCCAGAGCTCCAGAGAGAATCAGAACTAAAAAAATAAATCTGGGAACTGTCAAATATAGTTAAGCCATAAAACTGGTTTTGATCCACTAAGGAATAAGTATAGAGATCCAAGGATTGAGCCAAGGTTGAAGGATGAAAAGAGGAGAGACTCCAGCATAAGAGATGGAGTGGGAAGTGACACACAAGGAGCACTAGCAGCTCCCAAAGCCAAGTGAGTAAAATGAGTGTGCCAAAGCCTTCACAGAGCTGGGTATGGTAGTGCATGCCTGTAGTCCCAGCACTCTGGAAGGCTGAGGCAGGAGGATTACAAGTTCAAAGCCAGCTTGGACCAATTTGTGACTTGTGAGACCCTATCTCAAAACTTAAAAATAAGCCCAGGTGTGGTAGCACATACCCGTAATCTCAGCACTCAGGAGGCTGAGGCAAAAGCATCACCATAGTTTGAGGCCAGCCTGAGCTACATAGTGAGTTGGAGGCCACCCTGGAATACATAATGAGACCCTATCTCAAAAAGAAACATTTTTAAATATAAAGTAAAATTTAAAAAGGACTTGAAATGTAGCTCAGTTTCTGGGTTCAAGCCCCAAACACACACACACACACACACACACACACACACACACACACACTGAGAAAAAAAAGAAAGAAAGATGGGAGATTAGGATGGAGTGTTTCTCTCTGGCTTTGGTGCATGTCGGCCACCATCCACGGATGCTTTGGAGTGTTGTGATGGAGCCCTACTTGGAATGGGGCACAAGAGACAAAAAGATGAGTAGAGGTGATGAGCCCAGACAACTCTTGAGGAGTTTGACTGAAAAGAACAGAGAAATGGGCAGCATCTCAACTGAGCAACAGGGATATAAGGTGAAAAGGGGGAGCTCTCATGGCCAGAGGGTGTTCTGAAGCACCCTGTCAGGGAACATTGAGGTTATTACTCTCGTGGTTACTTTACTCTTACAAGTAGTGCTTGTTATTGAAGAGAAGTGTCCTTGCTCTGGGTGTGTATTTTGTCCACATGACATCCAGAACATCTGTGTACTGGTTCAACATTTCTGTTTTGTGGAAAGATGAAGGGCTTTGACACTGTTCACTCCATTTTTCTTGGATCAACACTTCCCGGTTCCCTGCGTTTCAGTCTGCAGAGAACTGTAGCCTGTGGTCATGAAGAAAGTTCCAGAAGGGCCAGGGCTGTTGAGCCCATCAACTCTCTCCCTCTTTCTTTCTTACTTTCTTGCTTGCCTGCCTTCCTTCCCTCCTTCCTTCCTTCTTTCCTTCCCCAGAACATCTCACCCCTCATGAGTGCCTAAGGAAAGGAAGGGTCCCTACACAGACCCAATTCTTCATCAGAGAGCAAGACCTTTGTGAGGCAGAATGCCCCATGCTGTCCCCTACAAAGCAGGAGAGCTGTGGGCCACCCAGACGTGCCCCCATGGACAGCAGATTAGAGCCCTTGAGCAGACAACAGGGAAAGCACAAAGGGCCAAGTGCTCAGCAATCAAAGACCAAGGCCAGCTGGCCTGAGCCCCAACTCCAACTTTCTCTGAAATCCTTGTTGATTCTTGGGAATGGAGTGCTCTCAGCAGTCAGTGTTCAAGCCCCAGCCACAGATGCTTCTACCCAGGGGTGCACGCAGCACCTGGGAAGTGTGTTCTTAGAGACACGCCCCCTATGCGTGTGCACCTGAGCATACACCCACTGGGAAATTTGTTGCTGTACACCAGTGTGGACACAGACATACAAGTGATGTGCCTATACAAACACATGTGGTTACACAAGCATGCACATATTAACACACAGTCATCTGCAGATACACACCCTGATATAAACATGCTAACATGTATGAAATATCCCTGACACACACTGTACACAGACACACTGAAGAACAACACACAACACACGTGGAGAAGCACAGTGATGCACAGACACATGCAGACATAAATGCATAAAATACGGGGCCACGCTGACACATCATTAACACGCTGAAATAAATCTGTGTACAAAATGCTTGCGTACACACACAACACACACCCTGACCCACAGGATCACTCTCATTTCAGCAAGCCCCGGGGTCCAGGTTCTCCTGAGCTGGTGCCCACCTCCTTCTTTCATTCTCCCATGGGGCAATGGTGTCTCCAAGGAAACAGAGGTCTCCTGTCCCCTCGTAAGCTCTGCTGGATCCCGTGTGACATCAGCCAGCCCCCTCGCCGCAGTCACCGCCACTGGGAGTTGTGTGCTCTGTGCTGGGCCGGGCCGGCACCAGGCACTGACACTTCAGCTCTTGTTGGGAGAACAGAGGGAGGCTCTTGTCTGCTGCCTGTCCTGGGATCCACTGCTGGGTTCCCTGAGGCTTTTCCTCAGCCCCCAGGCCACACAGGTATGTGGGGGCTGTAAGGAATGTGCCTAGCACAGGAGCCACCAGGGTCAGCCCTGGGGACGGGCGGGGGGTGCAGGCTGCCCGTGGGGGCCAGTGCAGCCACACTCCCTCCTCTGAACTTCTGCAGCTTGCTTTCTTGGGACCTGGCAGGGCTGAGCTCTCAGAGGAATCTGGCTGCAGTATTCTCTCCTTCCCCTGTGGTCACTTTCCTAGCTGTGGAGAAGGCACAGCGTGGCCTTGTGACAATTGGTGATATCTGCTCAGAGAGGCCAGACTGCTGCCCGGGACCCACAGTGGGCCAAAGTAGTGTCTTGCGTTGCACAGTTTCCAACAGTCCTGTGAGAAACTGGGCTCTTGGGTGAGATCTTGGCTCTTAGCCTTGACCTTCCAAGTGGGAAGTGCAGGGATTGTGGGGTCCTGAGCATCCTAAACCAGGGTCCAGACATCCTGGCTTCTTCCACATCACAGGACATGTGCAGGGGAGACAAGCACTGCTGGCTGCATGGACCAGCTGGTCACTCCCTCTGCTGCCTGACCTTAGGTAGACGCTGGCCAGTCTTGGGGCTCTCTCTGGCTCCAGTCCAGGCCCCTGGATCAGCTGTTGTTCCTGGACACTGAGTGGAAGTCTTTGTGGTAAAATTATAGTCAGCATGGGACCCAGCCTGGGACTGCCCACAGGAATTGGGGTGACTGACAGCCTACAGGGGAGTCTGGGGATTACAGCCTGCCCCTCACAACCGGAACCCTAGAAAGCTCTTTTCTAGGTCTCCGGTGCCCGCCTGTGACATGGAGGAAAGGCCTCAGACCTTAGGCCTGCAAGGTTCCTTCCTGCCTGGTTATGTACCTGCTGCGGCTCACAGGGGTCTTGCTGTCCTGGCTGAACCCAGCCCTTGGAAAGACCCAGCCTCGCACAGGCTACCCCTGCTTCCCACTCCATCCCTCCCGAGATGCTGAGTGATAAAGACTGGGTTCGGGGGCCTCCATTTCTTGTCCTATCTATGCAGAGGTTGCTAACCTGGGGGATAGGAGCTGCTCAAGCTGAGGCAGGGGTTCAGGGTTGGGGAGGCAGGAGAGGCAGTTATGCCTGAGTCACTGGAAGAGGTCTCTCTCTTAGCTCTTCTCCCTGCACCTCCAGAGCCCACCCAATCGTGACTACAGAATGGCCTCCAGCCCAGCTGGGATTCCTAGCCCACAGGTGAGTCATTCTTGGTCTCCCACCCAGCACCAGGAGGGGCTCACTTTTCTTTCAAGGCTGAGCAAATCTGAAGAGGCACCGGCCAGTCCCATAGGCTGTTCTAGACCAGGCCTGGAAGGCAAGAGAGATCACAGGGGCTCACAGAGGTGGGCCATTTAGAGCGTAAATTGAGGAGAGATTTGAATGAGGGCTTCAACAAATAGATGGGGTGGAAAAGTTGTAGAATTGGTTGTGAAGACAGATGAGATGTTGGAGAAGAGACCAAGCCTGGGCTGGGGAAAGAGAGGGGGTCTATTAATCACCTCTTTCTAAAAAATGTCTTCAGCCTTCCAGGGCCAATGGGAACATCAACCTGGGGCCTTCAGCCAACCCAAAGTGAGTTCTGGTCTATCAAGTGACTTTCCTACCCGGTTTCCCTCAGAGCTAGCTCCCCTTGCCTTGGGAATACAATCCAAAGTCTTTGGTACTGTGGTTAAATCCCTCTGTCATCTGGCCTCAGGGCCATCCCCCAGCTTCATCACCCACTAATTCCCCAGTCACAGGTCATTCTCACAATTGGAAGAGGCCAATTCCTGCTTTCTGTGCAGTGAGCTGTTATCCTCTCCTTGCCCTTAACTAGACTATGAGCTCCCTGAGGGGAAAGGCAAGTCTTACAGGCCTCTCTTGGCTGGGAGGATGAGTTCTTTAGGGTCATGGAGATGTGGCCCCTAGAAGGCTGCCTGCATTTTTCAATCCCAAAGTTAGAAAGAAGTCTAGATTTATACTCCGGAGCCTGGAAATGCTGATCCATGTTCTTCTTTCTTCCCCCAGTGCCTGTCCCACAGACTTCGACTTCCTCAAAGTCATTGGTAAAGGGAACTATGGGAAGGTGAGCTGAGAGGAGAGAGTGGGTTTGCCCTTCTCCAGACTCCCCTGCCCCCTGTATGCCACTTGCAAGTGCAAAGAGAGAGCTCAGATGCCTGCATAGTGGAAGTAGTCACCCATAGGGTCTTGCCTTTGTGCTTCTGCTCAGGTCCTGCTGGCCAAACGCAAGTTTGACGGGACCTTCTATGCAGTGAAGGTGCTGCAGAAAAAGTCCATCTTAAAGAACAAAGAGGTAACAGAAGTCAGGCACAGGCACTTCCTCTCCTTCAAAAAACTCTCCAGCCCAATGGTCCCACCTCCAAGAGGCACACACAGAGCTGGGTGCAGAAGCGGCCACAGCAAGGGGTCCAGTGGGTATGCAGGAGGCTGCTCCTTCTCAAGGAAAGAAGGCCCAGTGCCTCATCAAGAGGGCCTCTGCCTTCCTGTGGGAAATACAAGGATGCATGAAGCACATGTTTTCTGTCCTGTCAAAGTGCCAGGCTCCTATCTGCACACTTTGTACTCTCCAAATGCCCTTCAAGCCAAGGCCAGCTGGATTTCTAGATGCCTCCACCTACTGAGTTCCTTTAACATCCAACCCCAACCAACCCCTGTAGGACTGAATATCAAGTCAAGGGACTTAGGAGAGTGACTAATGCTAATGAGAACATCATGAGGGTAGGAGGTGAGGTCTTTCTGCAGGAGGTGGTCTTACAGTTGGCCTTGACAGTGGCATTCCAGTGGACTAAGAAGAGGGTGGGATTCATGCCCAGGCAAGGAAAATAGCATGAAAAGAAGCATGAATATGGATAGCATATGGTTCTTTTTTTCTTACAGATTTTCCTTGGGACTCATTTATATAATCAAATTTGCTTTGCTTTTCCCCTTGGGAACAGGAATTTCTGGACCAGGGATGAAACTATACTGAAAGGAGTGGCTAGGGATGAGTCTGACCACTCTGGCCCCTGAATACTAGCAAGGAGCCTAAACTTGGCTTTGAGGGTAATAAGGAACCATTATGGCTCCTTGAGCAGGGGGATGAGAAAGTCCTGGGCAGGGCAACCCCTACTGTCAAGGGTATGTGGGGTTGTACTGCGATGAAAGGGGCTGTGGTGGGCTGTGACATGGTCCCCTGTCTGTGTGACTCTCCAGCAGAGCCACATCATGGCAGAGCGCAATGTGTTGTTGAAGAACGTGCAGCATCCATTCCTTGTGGGCCTGCGCTACTCCTTCCAGACCCCTGAGAAGCTCTACTTCGTGCTCGACTATGTCAATGGAGGGGAGGTGAGCGGGCTTGCAGGGAGGCTCCCCTGGGCTGGCTGCTGGCTGGGAGCTGTCCATCCAACATGCCCACTATGTGCCAGGTCAGGAATGATCTCACCGAGATTTTAGAACAGATGCACTTTGTAGATAAAGAAATTGAGGCTCAGGGAGGTAACTCGTTTGCTCGAGGTCACCTGATCCACATGAGGATTTGAGTGTAGGTCTGTCTGACACCCAGCAATAATGCTTTCTTGCCCTTCCCGTGTGAAGCTACCCACAGACTCACTTTAATCAATCTGGGAAAGGCTAAAGGTAAGAAGAGCTTTATGGTCAAGATTTGCAATGCTCCGATTTTATACCAGAGGTCACAGGGTAGGGGGTGTCCTGTCATTATTGTAAACACAGATCTGAGCCACCTGGTGATCCAGAAGCATAGCTGGGACAATCCAGGCTCCCTATTGGACCTCATTCTGTCTCACTGGGCGAGATGGCAGCACATAATAGGACTCCCTCTCAGTAAGCCCAGATTTAACCTGTATGACTGAATACCTTTCAGTCTGATGCCAAGAAGGGACTCTATCTTGTGTCCCTAAGTGAAGGGCCTTGAATGATGACAGATCAAGAGATCGGCCCATAGAGACAGGTAACCTGGGCTCAGTGTGACAGCCAGTACTGATCAGCTTTCTCCCTGCTGGCACAAAATACCTAGCACTTGCAATTTAAAGGAGAAAAGGTTTATTTTGGCTCAAAATTTCAGAGGGTTCAGCCCATGGTAGGCAGGCTTCTAGACAGAAACATAATGGCGGAAGGGCATGGTAGAGAAAAGCTGCTCACTTTATGTCTTCCAGAAAGCACCAAAGAAGAGGCAGTGTCCTGCTTCTATAACTCACCCAGATATACCTAGAAGTCTGCCCTACTAATCCGCTGGGCATCTCTTAATCCAGTCAAGTTGATGACCAGGATAAGTGGCCACACAGCTGTAATCATTGTATCTCTTGAACTGAAGGAAAAACACATCTTTGAGCCACCTAGTTTCAAATCTCATCTCTGCCAATTGTAAGCTCCACGATCTTCGACAAGTCAGCTAACTGTTCTGAACACCCAGTTTGCTCTAACACAAAACCAGCATTATATTCAATGCTTTGAAGGTTGTCATGAGAATTGAACAAGATAAGAGATATGAAAGGGAGGTTGACTTGGAGCCTGGAACACAGGAGGTGCTTAATCAATGCTAATTAGTTTTTCCCCGTAAGTCAACACTTAGGACATGTTGACTGATCTGTGGGGTAGGACCAGCATGCCCCCTTTGACCTGCAGCTCACATTGTGGTGACTGGGCCAGTGGCACAATGGTAGAGTCCCATGGGCCCCTGCCCTGTACTCTGGAAGCTGGCACCAAGCAACCTCTCTCACATGCCTTCTCTCCTAGCTTTTCTTCCACCTGCAGCGGGAGCGCAGGTTTCTGGAGCCCCGGGCCCGGTTCTACGCCGCTGAGGTGGCCAGTGCCATTGGCTATCTGCACTCCCTTAACATCATTTACAGGTGAGGTCTACCAGTGGTTCAGAGCCGGCCCCGCTCCATTGTGTTGCAATAGTCAGGGGTTGTGTGGACACCTAAACCCTCACAAAATCCTGGTGAACCTGGACTTTTGTCTGAGAAGGGGTCGGCAGCTGGGGTAGGGCTGGGGCATCCTCCTTCCTGGCCAGGTATCCAGCCTCCTTCTGAGATTCCACCAGGCAATTTTCTTTTATTTTGTGCAGGGATCTGAAGCCAGAGAACATTCTCTTGGACTGCCAGGTTGGTGTGGGGAGGGGCATGATTGTGGTGAGTCTGTGTGCACATGTATGTAAGCCTTGTACATGCATCCACATGCATAGAGGGTATTTTTCTGTATGTGTGCATGTGTGCCCGTATACATATACACACATGTGTGTTTTATACATACACACATATATGCATATGCACATATGTGTATATGTATGTTATATGTAGAGAGACTATGTGTACATCCATATGTGTACACTTGTGTATATTTAAGGTGGGTTGTTAGGGATGGAGCCAGGTAGAAGCTAGTGGATTCTGTAGTCCTTTTTTCTTGGATGGGGTTCCCTGGAAATAGACTTGGAGATGGAGAGGGGAGTGCAGGCAGCTTGTTGGGGAGCACTGTCGAGATGCAGCTTTAAAGGGGTAGAATAAGATGTGGCTGGGCAGAGGAAGCAGCTCACTTACAGCTCAGCTGATCTCACATGGTGGGGGGCCCAAGCTGGGATCACTGTCTAGGATCTTTCCTGGTTGAGGCAAGGAGTCTGGGCCTTTGTGCATGGACTAGTCACTGGATGTGCACTGCCCAGCACTGGAGAATGGGCGTGGCAACTCTAGCAGAGAGGCTGGGCAGAGCCCCGCAGTATCCACCCACTCTGCTCTCCCGCCCAGCTCCCACAGGTGTGGTTGCTTTCTGAGCCCCCATATTCTGTCCAGGAGGTCGCTGTCCAGCAGGAACAGCTGGGGGTGCCACTGTTGCAGGCTTGAGTCATAGTCTGTGATGAGCTGGGGAAGACAGTGGAATGTCACGTCCTTACCTTGTGCCCTTTGGTACATGTGGCATCCAGTCCAGGAGTCTGCAGAGCCTGTGGTCTCCCTCTGAGCATTAGACCCCTCAGCCACTGCCCTGGGTGTGGCATGTGGGATTCGGGTTAGGCCTGGCCACATCCCTGGCTTGGCTAAGGCCATCCTCCTGCCCATGTCTCTTGTCCGCAGGGACATGTGGTGCTGACAGATTTTGGCCTTTGCAAAGAAGGTGTAGAGCCTGAGGAGACCACGTCCACATTCTGCGGCACCCCTGAGGTAAGTGTAAGCATCCTAGGAGAGGGCAGGCCATGAGTGGCTGAAGCCACAGCCCCTGAACACAGCCATCAGGATATACCCAAGAGGGTTTCCTCCCCTCGCCTCAGCACTCCTCTGAGCCAGCTTTGCACTGAGCCTCTGGTTCCTCTGTATGACAAGGCCACCAGCTCTTGGGGTAGCTGGACCACTGATGGCCATGGTAAAGCTCTGTGGCAGTGCAGCCCAATAGAGAGACATGCAAGCCATGTACACAGTTGAAAAGTAAAAGACAGGGCTGGGGTGCAGCTTATTGGCAGAGCACTTGCCTAGCATGTGCGAAGCCCAAATTGGACCCCAAATACCAGCCCCCCAAAAAGTAAAGCAACAGATGAAATCGATTTTAACAATCTATTGTTTAACCTAAGGTTCTCATTTTAATGGATAATCAGTCTAAAAATTGTTGAAATGCTGGATTTTTTTCTAAGTCTTTGAAACCTAGTACGTATTTTACATTTAGTCCCATTCCATGTGCTCAGTAGCCTTATGTGGCTGGCGGCTGCGGTATCGGATGGCAGAGCCCCACAGGGCAAAGTCCATGGACAATGCCAAGGCCTGGCCTGAGACTTAAGATCAGGACTTGTGAATGTTGAACACAGGTTCATGTTCCTCTTCTGCAGACAAGAGCCCGGAGTCTCAGCAGTAATTCCACATGTCTGTCTATCCTGCCGAGGGCTCCCCACAGCCTTGGGGTTACAGCCTTTTCTTGAACTCCCACTAGTCTTAGACTTTGAACTCAAAAGGGTTCCCAGAGGCTTGGATAGGACCAGGGTCAGGGCTGCAGAGCTAGGTAGCTCCTCCCCACCTGACCAAGGGTGAGCCTGGAGCTGCTCTGTTTTCTCCACATGCCTGAAAGGCTGGGCTTGGCGTCTCAGATGTTCCTCTTCCGTCCAGGGCTGTGATGGACAGGTGATTGTCCTGAGCAGGAGCTACTGTGTGTGTTTGTGTCTGGGAATGTTCACTGGATGACCCTGGCCCTCCAAAGCTTAACAGCTGAGCCCTCCCTCCCCAGGGAGCTGCCAGCAGTGCAAGTTGGAAGAAGGCACCCACTCCAAGCAGACTAATTAGGAAAAGCACTCCTTTAAGCAAAAATAAAGTAGCCAAATGTACTTCTGAACTAGTTAGGGCTTGGTGAGTGGGTCAGAACCAGGATGGCAGCCCCTTTACCTCTGTGGCTGGTGAAACTCTGTGTAGACAGGTGTGGTGGCATATGCCGGCAATTCCAGCACTCAGGAGGCTACAACAGGAAGTTCCAGCGAGTACTCTCACCGTGCAGTGGGGAGACTAAAGGACAGTGTCTAAGGAATGTGGCATGTGCTTGTACTGGAAACCTTCGTAACAGAGGCTTCAGGAGACCATGAGTTTGAGGCCGGTCTGAGCTACATAGCAAGACCCTGTCTTCAAAACAAATAAACAACAAACAGACTTCTTTGTGTTGCATAATACATTCAACTGTCTCGGGCAGTCCTGCCTGGTCTCTATGTCATAGAACACGTCAAAGGACCCTGAAAAAATTAGGTCTTTGGGGAATAGAAGTTGAATGAGCATGTGTCCAACTACGTGAATACCATCCCTGCTGATCTTCTCTAAGTGCTTCGTTTACAGATATAGAAACTGAGTCTTTTCAAATAAGCATGTTTCTCCAACAGTATTTGGCTCCTGAAGTGCTTCGTAAAGAGCCTTACGACCGGGCAGTGGACTGGTGGTGTTTAGGAGCAGTTGTCTACGAGATGCTGCATGGCCTGGTGAGTGGGGTGCTGCGGTCTACGCAGGACATCTGGCTCTGGGGACGGCTGAGGATGGGTCTCTCCATGCTCTGTGCAGAGGAAGAAATGAGCCGTCTTGCCCTAGCTGTGGAAAGATGATGCCAATGTGAATATAAGTATCATATCTATTTTTTCACAGTTAGTTTAGCACTTTACACTTTATAAGACCCCATTTTACCTTGGGGAAAAAGCAGCCTTTGGAGTCTAGCACTGAAGAATATAAAATAGGTTTTGTTTTGCTGAGTGGGACACTGAGGCCAGGAGAGGTCACGGTGCCGATAGGTGAGGGACCCATCCTGGACTGCCTGCATAGGTGGGGACCTGTGTGGAGCTCAGGGCAGGCTCCTCTCTGGGGGTTCCCCAGCATGGCGAGGTGCAGGGAAGGGCTAGATGCTGCGAGCTCAGGAGAAGGGCCGGCAGGTACAGGAGCAGAAGAACAGCAGGAAGGAGAGTTGGACCCTAGGCACAGCTTGAGGCCTGGCTCTCTTCCCTACTTGCTGTGTGGTTTAATTCCCCAGAGCCTTGTCTTCTCATCTGAAAAACTGCAGCCTCTCTAAGGATGGTTATGAGCTGGGCTGAAATGGTGAAAGTCAAAGTATGAACTTGGCGCACAAGCTGGATTAGGAGAGCTGGGAAGGGGGAGTCCCCTGGGAGGTCCTTGAGCCTCCCATCCTTAGGCAGAGATTTCTGGCCTTCCCGGCAGCCCTCTCCTCTGTGTTGGAAGCCCGGAGCTGCTGACTCTCCCAACTCTCTGTGATGTGCCGCTGCACAAGACATAGGTCTGGCTGAATCCTCCTCCCTACTCTCTTGATCCAAGTTTCCCTGGGTCCTGTTTCTGTGCCCCATGGGTGACCTTATAGCTTCTCTCCCTCTCTCACCAGCCACCCTTCTACAGCCGAGATGTTGCCCAGATGTACGAGAACATTCTGCACCAGCCGCTACAGATCCCTGGGGGCCAGACAGTGGCTGCCTGTGACCTCCTAAAAGGCCTTCTCCACAAGGACCAGAGGCAGCGACTCGGCTCCAAGGCAGACTTTGTAGGTGACCTGCCAGTAGAACACAGGCCACTCTGGGGCTCCCAGCTTCCTGCAGAGGCAGCACAGGAGTGCATCAACACATCTCCTCCTGCCTGCTAAAACCAGGCACCACTAACTCACTCACCTGGAAATTCACTACTGCTGCTAGCCAACTACTTTCTTTTCTTCAGTTCTTTTATTCAATTAATCTTTACTGAGCACCTACTATGTGCCAACACATAGGGTGAGTTAGGTGCTAGAGACTTAACAGACTAGTCTCTGCCCTTATTAGGTTTAGGCGTAGGAGGAGGCTGACAAAAAGACAAAAATTATATACAATTATCACTAAGTGACAAATGTCATGAAAGAAATGAACATTGAGCAGATAGAATCAATAATGGAAAGGGAAAAATTCACACTGGAATGTCCAGTAGGTCCTCTCTGAGGAGGTGACAGTGAAGCTGGACTTGAAAGATGAGCAAGAGCCATGCACAGGCCTGGGTAATAGCACCCCAGACACAGGCATGTGCAAAAGTCCTGTGGTGGAAAAAAGGACAGTAATAAGCTTTGTTTGTTCTGAGCAGGGGAGTAGAGTGACTTAAGTTTGTATGAGTTTCCTCTGGCTTCTGTTCAAAGATCAGAGTGGACTTGCTTTTCACAAATACCTGAACAGTTCTTACTGGAGCCCAGGTTGGGCACTTAGAATATAAAGTTGTTATTCTCTTAAGAAGGTCACAATCCTTTTTTATTAAAGTAACACAAAAATAAAGTAGCACTTGAAAAATAATCTTACAGTCAGGTGTGGTAGCACACGCCTGTAATCCCAGTGCTTGGGAGGCTGACGCAGGAGGATTGTCATAAATTCAAGGCTGGCCTGAATTACATAGTGAGACCTTGTCTC